>JAGKTI010002939.1:43110-61814 GCA_018397915.1 Birgus latro
ATGTCACCACTTCGGTGCTAACACCCACCATCCATATTGAATACATGCTAGAGCTGTCTCATACAGGACTGGTGTATTGGTATTAGCGGGGGTATTTTTATGACATGTTGGCGGGTCATCTTGTAGATCAGAAAAGTCTGCATTTTATGAAACTCAAATCCTTAAACTGTTCCCTGCCCCAGCCGGGATTCGAACCTGGGTCCATTAGGACTGCAGGCCACCTCTCTACTGATTCTGCCACTGCCTCCCCCAAGGTGAGAGTGACCAGTTGCTTTGCTCCTTAGTGGCAGTAATGTTAGCAGTAAACCCCAACCACCCCCTGGAATTAGACCCTTATGGGCCACATCCAGTTGAAGCACTTAAACTTATTAGACCACCTGGCATACAAAAGGTAAGATAGTTGATGTATCTGTTGCCATTTGGATTGGAAAGAGAAAAGGTGAATCAAAGCAATTTAAAAATTATGGAACAAGTTTGTTGAGTGTTGTAGGTTAGGTGTATTGAAGGATAGTGGTTGTGAAGGTAGAAAATATGTTGGAAATCTGGTGACTAATGAACGAAAAGATTTATTGAGTAGTTAGGAATGTGTGGATCATTTTTTTGTAGAAAAGCAAAGCTTTGTGCCACTTCCTTAACTCACACAGCCACCACATTATCTGTTGGAGTTAGGCATCCATTCGGAATCAGTCAGTCCCATGCAAAATGCAGGTTCTTTAATATTTTTTTATAATAACATGTTAAAGATTTATATGTGAGTGTATTTGTCTGTATCTGACAAAGCCTAGAGTATTCAATTCATTGTGAATGGATTTTCAGCCCAAACTGAATGAATAGATAGTGCCACATACCTCCATATGCCACCTCTTGGACACCAGCACTGAACTTTTTGTGTCAAGATATTTTAGGACTGTCTCACTTAGGACTGATGTGATGATACTTGCTGACTAATCTTTGTGTTTAGTAATAATGAAATAAAGTGGTGGATGTACTTGGTTGAGGTGCAATTAACCCCTTCGTCCACGATAAGTTTCAATAAGTTTCATGTTCCATAACACATCGCCTTTCTCCCCTTCCCCCTCCCCACCCACCATGCGCTCCAAAAAAGTGTATTCTCGGCTTATTTTTGCCACCCAAACATATTTATTTTACAACAAAATCTACATATTCCTATTTGCCAATGTTTGTTTTACATGATAAGCAAAAAAAACAAAAACAAAAAGCAAAAACACACAAAAACACTGTACGTACATTTGGGTGGTGTGAATAAACATTCGGGAACATTCATCTCACTTCCCAACATCATAGCTCAAATGTTTACTAACAAATCTCTACATGTTATACTGTACATCATTTGAATGAGAATTTTATTAGCTTTTAAATGGGATAGTTGGCATTTTGATACGAGGTATGGTTTTCGAGTAATAAGCAGAAAAGTAAAACCTTTTTCCAACAGAGAACAGAGTTTTTATTTGGGGAGCTCTAGCGAAAAATTTTTCTGGGCAATGTTATGTTTTTATTTCATCATCTCATGAAGAATCTTATGGACTTTCTCGTGATATGTGCAGCTTTCTCCTACGCCTCATAGTTTTTGAGAAAAATGCAGAAAACTACAGTGTTCTCATGCTGTTTCGTGACTGTAGGGCTGTTTCCTGTCTCCCTCTAACCGACTACACTGTTTCACTATTTCCTTGCACACTAGGTATTGCAAGCTATATTCACATGATTCACTGTCTTTCTTTTTATAGGTGAATACTCACATTTGGTGCAGGGTAGAGGCAGTGTAGTTCTGGGGCCAGGGTTACAGACAGTAGCACAATCTTCATTGGCCCCGCAGCTGATAACTGCCACAAATGCTTCACAGACACTTAAATTTCCTATTGCAAACACCAAATGCAATCAAATAGTGCCCAAAAACTCTACATAAGCACAATTGGTATAGTGAAATATGTCGCGCTGCCGTGACACATGTGAAAGAGTGGATTCAAAGGGACAACGGACCATGCACTCCTCCCCCACTGACAGGTAGTTTGGTACTAAACAACTTGGGAAACTGTCACCATCCTCTTGTGCTTCAGCTCCTTGGTCCTCCTCAACATCATTGGCTACGGGTGTGTATGGTTCCTCTAAGACGACCCAGCTTTACTATCCTGGCTCATGGTACTGCCATGGACAATTCACGTTTACCATCTTTGGGCGAGACTGTCTGCCTCCCCGAATCTGGTATGTTACATCTGACACGTGGTCCATCACAGTGTAGGGCCCAGTAGGGCCCATCCCACGGTCTTCAGCTTTGGTGACTGTCCCTTCTTTCGCTGAGGATTGTATAGCCAGACTTTGTCACCATCCTTGAAGCTCACCTCATTTGCCTTGGCATCATGCTTGCACTTCAACACTTCACCTGAAGACTTCAAAGCTCCTCAACTTGATGATGCATCTCAGCCAGTCTTTCTTGAAGATGCATCACATAGCTGGAGGTGTCTGTAGGCAGCTCTTCACCAGGTGATCCTCC
This sequence comes from Birgus latro, assembly GCA_018397915.1. Classification (NCBI taxonomy): domain Eukaryota; kingdom Metazoa; phylum Arthropoda; class Malacostraca; order Decapoda; family Coenobitidae; genus Birgus; species Birgus latro. Next base: position 45,620 of record JAGKTI010002939.1, read on the forward strand.
CATTAACAGATCAACTACCAGTCATAACTCATGGCCCAGCATCAGTTTTGTAGGGGTGTAGCTGGTAGACTCATGGGATGCAAACCAATATTCCTTCAGCAGCACAGGCAATTTCTGGTCCCATTCCATCTGTCCTTCTATGCAGTACTTGACCAGGTCTTGTCCCAGGGTCCAGTTGAATTTCTTCACCATCCCATCTGACTGTGGCCTTAGTGGGGTTGTCCTGGTCTTCTTGATCCCCAGTAACTTGCAGCACTCACGGAACACAGCAGACTCGAAGTTTCTATCCTAGTCTGATTGTAGCTCTTGCAGCATCCCGAAATGACAGGAGAACTGGTCAACCAACACCTGAACAACAGTTGCAGCATCCTGGTTGGGGATTGCATAGGTTTCTGGCTGCTTTGTGAAGTAGACCATGGCAACCCGTATATACTGAGTGGCAGAGGCCCAGCAGTGTCCGCTGCTTCTCTTTCCATTGGTGCACCCACTTGGTACAGCCGAAGAGGGGTCCAGCCATGTTTCTTGGGTCCCTTCTTGGCACAGCACACATCATAGGACCGACACCACTTCAACATCTCGACGCATACCAGTACAGTATAACTTCTGTCACAGCCAGCTTCGAGTTTTCCTCACTCCCAGATGCCCGCTAGTGATCTGGTTATGAGCCTCTTCTATGACCTCAGACCTCATTTTCTTCAGAGCCACCAGCTGCCAATACTTGCTGCGGCCATTGGATGTCTCCCACTGACACTCGAGTAGTCTATTCTCCAAACGAAGAAGGTCTCACTGACCCTAGTAGCTCTTAGTCACAGGGCTGAACCTGGAAACCTCTTCCCATGATGGTTGCACTGTACTTCACTGCAGCCACTCTAGCACTGGTTGTAAATACGTATCATCCATCTGCATACTCTTCAGATCTTCTTCAGCTGACACTGGCCCTGTCACTGCAGTATGGCTGCATTTCTTGCCAAGATTTTCTTTCGTACTACACTGCATGCAAGCAAGGCCAACGACTCAGGCTGTCGGCTTTGTCATGTACTCACCCAGGACAGTGCTGCACCTCATAACTGTGCTGGTCCAGCTTCCCAAGCCAGCATGCCAGTTGTTCTTCTGGATTCTTTAATATCTTCAGCCACTTGAGTGCAGCATGGTCCATCCTGATGATGAAGTAGGACCCACACAAGTAGGGATGGAAGAAGTCAAGGCTCATCATCACTGCCAAGAGTTCCTTACAGGTCACAGAGAGTCCCACCCTGGTGGGCTGAGCTTGTTGCTGTAATACGCCACTTCTTATGGTTCAGCTTTAGGTGCGCTGGTCAGATCCTGTTGAACACCTCTGACAGCTTTTCCAATTCCTGGTCAAAAGTCCGTCCAAAAATAGTCTTATCATCAAGATAGATGAGAATTGTTTGCCATTGCAGTCCTTCCAGTACTCCATCCATGAGGCGCTCAAAAGTAGCCAGGTCGTTACACAGATCAAAGGGCATTACTTTGAACTGCCATAAACCCCACCCATACAGAAAGGCTGTTTTCTCTTTGTCATTTTCTGCAACCTTGACCTGGTGATATCCTGCTTTCATGTCTAGGGTAAAGAACCACTTGGCACCTGACAGAGCATCCAGCATGCCATTAGTTCTTGGTAAGGGTTATGCATCCTTCACTGTCACATCATTTAGGGCTCGATAATCCACACAGCAGCTTGCTGAGCCATCCTTCTTCCTTACCAGAACACTCCTTCACTTTACTCCTTGACTTTGGAGATTCTCCACCATCCTTTCCATTTCTTGCCGTTGAGCTGGCTCCATCCTCCGAGCAGACCATTTAATTGGGCGGTGATCCTCGGTGTCGATACAGTGCTGTACCATATCTGTGCATCCCAGGTCTAGGTCTCTGGTGGAAAAGACATTAGCAAATTTCACTAGCAGTTGCCATATTTGCAGCACTTATGAATCTTCCAGGCACTGGCAACTCTTTAAAAACAAGTCTTGTAAGTGGTCAGATTCCCATCTTTGACTGCACTCCTTTTACAGGTCTTCCACTGATGCCAGTCAGGCTCCACTGCCCTGTACAGTCCCACTATTTCTCCCTCGTTGATCATCTGTGTCTCACAGGAGAAATTGGCTACCATAACTGGCACTTCACTTGTGCCTGTTTCAACCAAAGTCCTCCCCACCATCACTCCAGCCTTCGTCTTGCACCGTCCATCAGGCTCCACCACCTCTAGACATCAGTCAAAAGAGCTACTCACCTTACACTGGAGAAATAGTTCTGATCTTGGGGGGTATCACTATTGCGCAGCTCCCTCACCTCACCATCAGAACTTGTATGTCTCACTTCCGTGATGGGAACTGACTTTCCTTGGACCTTGAGCTTCATGGAGTAGAAGTCAAGCTCACATCCCATGTACATCAGATGGTCCAGACCAAGAAGGCAAGAATCCTCCATGTTGGCCACATAGACTGGAAGCATAGCCTCTTGCCCTGCCACTTCAGTCCGGCATCCAAGAGTCCCCTAATTGCTGCACGGTGCCCAGTTATGTCACACAATTGTTCTGATAACTCAGGCAGATACCAATGATGTAACGCTTCATCCATCCATCCATCCATCCATTATCCAATCCGACGTTGCCCCGTGAGGAGCAGAGGAGCCCGGGGTTAGGCAAGTTGGTCCTGACATTTAAGATGAGAGTGGCCAGTCTCACTCATCCCTGGGTGGCATTATGTGAGCAGTAAACCCCAACCACCCCTTCGATATAAAGCTACATAGGCTCAATCTGATTGGAGTGCCTTAATTACCCACTAAACAACCAGGTGCCATAATTCAGTTATATGGTTACCACCCTGCATAGTAAATGGTTTCCTGGTGTACAGGAAACCATTTGGCTTGTCACTCAGTGTTGAGTCTCTCATAGGCAGAAGGAAGGGGAAAAATGAAGGAAAGAAATATAGAAGAGGGAGTGTAAAGTCACCCGTAGGCAAAATCTGCTCTGAGGCTGAATCAGTCACCAGGGAATGCTTCTTGCTGTCTTTTCTTCCATCTACTTTCACACTGTCAGTCAAAGTTCTCTTGCTTTTTCTCAGTGGTGGGGCAACATGGGAAAAACTGGCTGGTTGTTGCCCCTTAACCACCAGTGTACTAGTTTTCCACTTCTTCCTTGTCTTCTGCAGCCATCTTCTTATCCTCCCTTTTTTCCTTTGGACAGTAAGAGTGAAAGTGTCCCACCTCACCACATGTCCAACACCCTTTTGTTGCAATTTAGATTTCCTTGGACTGTTCTGTTCTTGCTCATTTCATTTGTAACACTCCTCCTTCTTGTGTCTTGGCTTCTCACAGAACCAGCAACCTCCTCTTATCTTCTCCTGTTCCCTCTTCTACTTTTAGCAGTCCTCTTTCCTATATCCTGGTTTCTCACAATACCAACAACTTCCTTCAAATTTCTCCGCTTCATGTACCTGCCCCTTTCTTGCCTTGAATCCTGCACTAAGTCATGCATGAAAACTGGATGTGCTGGACCTGACATATGACTCAAATTATAGAGCTCTGGCTAGTGCTTCTTGCATGCTTCTTGGTTGTGCCAGCTTCACTTGCACTTTCAACTCTGCATTATCAAGAACGTCAGTGAACTGGTCCCTCAGAAGAATAGCCAACATGTTAGGCGCTGCTTCAGGGTACATCTTGTGGTCATGAGTAAGCTGCTGAAGGGATTTGCTTCGAGCCCGTACATGGGGCTGGAATCTTGCTCTGTAAACCTGTCAGGTACAGGGTCCTGTATCTGCACTCCAGCACTTCTACTAGGGACTGATAACTGTTCCTCTCTCCCACTGACATCTGGCCAAGAATCTCTATTGTGGCACCCTTGAGGCTTGTAGCAAGCTGCACTGCCCTCTGCCAATCATGCCAGTCATTCTGATCACAAGTAACTCAAATTCCACGCAGTAAGCTTCCCAATATACATTACCGTCAAATTCCTGAGGTTTCATTTTCATTGGACCCCATTATAGCTATGCACTTCACTGGTTTGTTCATTGAGTTCTTTCTGTCCTTCACTTTGTGCTTTAGTTGTTCACTAGGTTCTTTCTTGAATTCTTTCTGTTCTTCACTTTGTGCTTGTAGTTGTTCACTAGGTTCTTTCTTGAACTCTCTCTGTTCTTCACTTTGTGCTTGTAGTTGTTCACTTTGTGCTTGTAGAAACTTCATGATTGCAGCCAGAGACGCCTCCACCTTCCAGCTTCATGTCGAAGATTTGACTCTTAGCAGAACTCATCGATCCAAACTCCTGACACCACTTGTTAAGTCCTCGTTCCACACTGCCACAGGCCCCAGGAGCAGTAGTTTAGTATAGGAAGGACGTCACCCAGTGAATCGTCCATAGGGTCAGCCTTTCAGTGTACGCAAGATCAGCTCAGGTGTTGTAATAACGCAGGCATCTCCCATTCATAGTATATATTTTCCGAGTACAGTACTGTAATTACACTGTCTGTTTAACTAATTTCACAAGTGCCGGAGCTACACTAACTTCACAAGGCCACAAGTAAAACTAACTGAAAACTCATCTATTCTCTCCCCCAATCCTTTTATAACCTTCCTTGTAACTCAACTGTTCTAGGTACTCCTAGTGGCAACAGAGAGTTGGAGACATCCAAAATATTCCAGAACTTTCTTACATTACGTAGCACTAAATGCTTTAGCATACAGTTAGTCAATCAATCAAGAAGGGGCAGATGCTGCGGGGTGCATAGCCTCACTCACCCTCCGACTCCATCCATGCAGGTCCCTCCGTTCAACCCTCCAGGCAGCAACTCTTCCCCCTCCAAGTATCTCCCGACAGTAGTGATCGATTCGCTCCAGCTGTGAGGTACATGGCCTTCCGCTTGGCCTCCTCCACCCTAGGCTAATTTGTTCAGATATCACCCTGCGAGCAGGATCATCCTCAGGAAAGCAGACCACGTGACCATGTTGCTGGAATTGGCATTGACGTATTATGTGGGTAATAGGCCTCGATTCAGTCTCCCAGAGTGGTCACTCGTTTCGCACCCAGTTGTACCAGCGATATCCCATGATCCTGCAAAGACACATAGTATCAAAGGAGTCAATTTGCCACTTCAAGTCACTGTTTATTGTCCATGTCTAACAGCCATAAATTAAGACAGGGAGCACCAGTGCCTTGAAGATGTGAAATTTCATACTTCTACACAAATAATGACAGTGCCAAATACCCGAATTGTGTGAATTTATAACCCCATAGGCCAGACCAGTGTCACAAGAGATCTCACTGTCTGATCTACCATTGTTGTGGAACACACTTCGGATAAGTGAATCTTTCCGAGACTTATACAGTTTATCTTCACCAAATGCTTGGGCAGACTGAACTGCTTCATCCTACTGGCCACCAAATGCCTGGACCTTGGTCTTGGTCCAAGAGACCTTTAATCCCAATGGCTTCATATTGCCATGAAATTCCTCGAAGGCACTCAGTAGTATCTCCAGCAACTCCGCTGGGATAACTGCATCATCAGCAGAGTCATGGCTGGTAACCCAGAAGTTGCCAATTGATACCCCACAGTGACTTTAACTCTCAGCCCAGTCCAGTACCCAGTCCATACATGTGTTGAAAAGTGTGAGGCAAGGACTCATCCCTGTCTTACACCAGGACTTACTGGGAAGAAGTCAGATGTCCCCCCCCACACACACACACACTTGACAGCACTGTCATTGTTTGAGTACAAGCCAGCAGTTAGTCGGATTATCCCTGCGGGGATCCCCCGGAGTTGCATAATTTTCCATAGTACCTCCTGATTTACTGAGTCAAACGCCTTCTTGAGATGCACATAGGCTGCAAGCAGACCTTGTTGAAACTCAAGAGGGCATTCCACAAGAACTCAAAGAGCTAGGATATAGTCAACAGTAGATGTCTCGGCCGTGATCCGGATTGCTCAGGCATCTGAACCTTTAGCAAATGGTTCTGGATACACATCAGGAGAATGTGAGCTAGAACTTTGCCTAGCATACTGAGTGCTGTAAGTCACATTGGTCTCCTTTTCCTTTCCAGATAAGGGTGACCAGACCCTTTGTCCAGTCGGAAGGAATGATACCAGTTTGCCAAACAGCTTCTATGACTGCATGTAACCCGCTGATCATGGCTTTGCCCCCTGGCTTTGATCAGTTCTGCTGGGATGTCACAAAAACCAACTGCTCTATCACTTTTCAGCCTAGCCACTGCCTTCTTCATTTCATCTAGAGAAGGCACGGCTTCATCAGGTGGTGGGACAGCAGTCAGTGGTTGTACACCAGCCCTCCACTGGGAGGTTCAGTTATATACAGCTGCTCATAGTGCTCAGCCCAATGGGCTCTACACTTACTTTCCCCCTACACAAGCCGTGTATCTGCTCTCCGAACAGCGTTAACCTGAGAGGTGCGTCTGGAGTGGAGCTTCTTCAGGGCTCGGTAGGCAGGTCGAAGGTCATTTGCATGATAACGGCCATCTGCCTTCTAAGCAATTGCCCTGACATACTTCTTGTCTCTTCTCACTGAAACTTGTGCCCATCGAGGCAGAAGTCTGTGCTGTTACTGATCCTCAGCCAGCCTGTCAGTGCGACTCTCCTCAGTCGTGGTCAGCATCCCCCGTGAGATGAGTCCCCTCCTTGATCTCGGGCAGTCTCCAGTACACTCATCAGCTGCTGCCAGGGTAGGATGCTTAAAGGTATCCCATTATTCAACAGGATCCCCAACAGTACTGAGCACTTTAAACCAGTTTGGGACTGCCACTGCATACTCACATGCAAACCAGTTTGGGACTGCCACTGCATACTCACATGCACACTCCTCATCCCTGAGTTTCTCAAGATGGAACCCTTTTTGGTGGCATCTTGAGAATCCCTCAGTTTGGTTTTGGTTTGTATCCTTAGAGTAGCAACAGCAAGTCTGTGATCAGTAGCAAGGAACTCGGCATTCCTGAAAACCTTGCTGTTCTGAAGGATCCTTCAGTGAGTACTAACAAGAATGTGATCAATCACCTTAGCAACCCCTCCGGTATTGGGATACCAAGTCCAGCTGTGAAGATTTGGCCACTGGAACCAGGATCCAGCAGTTCTTAACTTAGGGGATCCAGAAGATAAGAACTACTGGAATTCCTGGTTCCAGAGCCATGGGGACCTACACAATCCCCAAAGCCCTCCATGTCAGTACCAGTAACTGCATTAAAGTCGCCCAAGACCAGGAGTGTACCCCGCAAGGGGCCCTGTTCCACAGCAGTCAAGTTTGATGTAGAATAGCTCTTTCTCTTCAAGATCACCCATCTCAGTTTGAGCATACACTGCAGTAAGAGAGATGAAGCCCAAGGAGTGATTCAGTCTCACCAGCATTATACGCTCATCAGCCGGAGCGTTTGTTGACATACAAACTGAAATTAAATATGAATATTACATAATTTATCATATAATCATCCAAATAAAGCATTATAGAGAGAAAAAGAATAAAAATTATTGCTTAACTTTACAAAATACCTCCACTCACAACAGCAGGCTATCTGGCAACTCTGACTAGTACAGTAACTGAAAATGCATGAACTGCCGGAAATTTTCCAGTACCACCTAACTAACACTCCTGCTTCTCAACAATATTGAGAATTAAGAAAAAAAACGCAGTGACATTGACTCTACATTTCATTCTTTCTTTTTAAAATCTTTTTAATTTCAGCATTTACACAGTAATAATATACAGTATATATTTTATGATTAATATTTTAATTGATATTTTAGTTAAAAGAAAAACAAAAATGGGATGAGGTCATAGTGTGTGACCTCAGTGATTAGGGACTGAATAGGGAGGCTGCCAGAGATCGAGCAGTGTGGAGAGCCACCATTAGGTGTCAAGGTTGATGCATGCAAATGTGTTCGAGCCATTATAGATGATACAAAATTATACAATGTTATACTAAATAAAGATAAATTTGGCTGTACTCTGTATTACAGTAATTTATTGGAATATTGCCCATCAAACAAAGAATAATATATCATTTTGTTTCATCTTTTCAGCACTAGTCTTCAGAATGTAGTAATTATTTATTTCATCCTGTCAGGTTGCATGAATGACCTTATTTTCGTATCAAAGGTGACAGTACATTTTATATGTATTCCTCCACATCTGACATTTATACTGTACAGTTTTGTATTGTGGGACATAACATGAAGCAGAACTTCATGGACTGGTATATTTTCATGATGTTTCAAGTGTACAGTGCTGATTTTGCTTTATGGTTTTGGACATTGTGACTTTATGGATTTATGGCATTGATGACATGATTTCAGTGACTGTCTTCTCATAAATGATTTATGACATGCTTCTTGTCAACCCTGCCATTTATGCTTTAGGTCTTGATATTGTTTCACTTGCTTTGCAGAAGAGAAGATTGATTACAGTGTCATCGTAAATGAAGAATGTGGAAAAAAACATACTGCATCAGTCAAGAACACAAGTGATCTTTCAGTTCAGACAAGAAATACCCCTCATTCCTTAGAAGTTCCTAGTTATGCTTTGTCTCTAAAAACAGGTATTGTGTTATTCGGGTGTTGTTTATACTTGGTAAAGGCTATATGGAAACACAGACACTGATGCCATACCAGAGTCTCACTTCCAGATGTAGGTGATAGAGAAGGATGCCTTCATATGGTGGCACTGATATAACTGAACAGCTCCACTGCTTGCCCGGTTATACAAACACCCATCAACTCCTTTCCTATTCCTCAAGAGGAGGTTGGTACTCTGCAGTAGAAAGGAATGTTTTGCCTTCAGTCCACTGGGTTCATGTCTAGGAGCAACTGGGGCCACAGCAACAACACCCATTAATTAAAGTGGGCACTAACACCTTCATGCTGTCCTCAATCAGCCTCCACACTGAGACTTCTGTTTTGTAGCAAGGCCTTCATTTCACTTGAGGCCATACATTTCATTGTGGCTAACACATGGAAATTTTGACCTCTGAGAATGAAAGGGTTAAATCAGCATGTAATTTATGTAGGTTCTAGAGTTGTATTTTCAGTAACTCTCAAGATTTTGTAACAGCTCTTTCTTACCTTTATATTCTCATTGCACTTCACTCTCTCACTGTGTATGATTGTTGCAGTAACATAAATATTAAAATGACAAAATTCAGATACAGGTTAATTTTATAGTGTAATAATGCGAAGTTGCTATAGAAGAGGTGCTACAAAGCCTCCAGATTTAGGTACAGGTTAATGTTATAGTGTAATATGCAAAAGTTGCTAAAGAAGAGGTGCTGCAAAGCCTCCATTGCCATTTTGAACACAGCCCCAAGTACTGTCACTATGTAATTGTAATTATGATTAGTAAATAACATCAGTCTCATGTTTATAAACTTCTGCTAACCAAACCAGGAATCAAGCTTGTTTTAATCTACATTTTTCATATTCTGATATTCATCCCAAGGGATAGAAGATTAAGAATTCTCCATACACATTTCTCTAATGTAACCTGAAAATAACACCATATTTTCTTTCAAAGAATCCCCATATTGAGGTCGGTCAGGGTGCATCTGGCATTTTCTATGGACTGGAAGCTAAATCAAAAGCTGAAACCAGTGAAACCAGCTAATTACTTCCCAGCAGTTGCTGTGAGCTGTTGGGAAAAATTAAATTTGAGATGTGTAGTAAGATTTGTAACAATGTGAAAGCCTTAGCTTGGACTTGGACTTTCTGTACAGTTGTTCAGAAGAGAGATCACTGAGTGACATTACTTGTGGCTGAATGTTTCTTGCCAGTGAATGATGCTTGTTCACTCAAATACCAAGCTTATAGCCACATTTCACTGTCATGGTAGTACCTCCCAGGGTCAACGATAGACACCCACATATTACTTTAACAGTATGTACGTGTATTTCTTACATGTCGTAAAAAGCATCTAGGAGGGTGGAAATGGGGAACTAGACTCCCCTACTGTTTATATTTCATTCAAACTCATGTTTATCTTATTACATTTTGAGCATGGCTAGATGATTTATTCAGGTACCATATAAGAAAGTACACAGGTCTGTATTTAATATTACTGTAAGGATATGGGAACCCCCTTCAACCAGCAGTTGTGTTGCAAGGAACCCCATACTGATACCCCCTAAGGCTGAGATTAGATTATGCTGCTGTGGTGTTGTCACCATATTTGGGGAAAAAAAGAAAATGCATAAATGATATGGAGCAGGTACAGAGAATTTTCACAATGATGATCCTAAGCTTGAGAGATTTGTCCTGAGTGGAGTGAGTAGAAAAATTAAAGCTGCCATCATTATGAGAAAAAAGGGAGACAGAGCTGATAATGATGTATAAAGTGTAAGATTAATGGTAGAAACAGACAAAGAGGATCCATTTATGAAGGGTGGTGGAATGACAAGATGGCAGGAGTATACACTGAAGAGGGTAGATGTCTTAATGAGGTGGAAAAATTTAGCTTCCCATATATGAATGTAGATAACGGCTTGGAGGAGGGGGCGGTACGAGCAAAGGACTTACATGTGTTTAAAAGTAACTTGGATTAAAGTAGCTATGTAGACAGGACAACATGAGCTTAACTCAAAGCCTGGAGGGAGAGATATTTTACCTGGGTTTTCTATTCTTTTCCTTAATGTAATGAGAGAGCTACACTTTGGATCTCCCAATCCCATGTAAATAGCAGTTTCATATTTTGTTCTTCTTATCACTAGGTGCTTTTGCTTGACTTAGGATGATCTATAGTTGTGAAGGGGCTAATTGAGGTTAAAACTAGCTCCTTCTGTTCAAAAAATGTATCATAAGTTGATTAACATAATCTGAAAAGGTTAATAAAATCATCTGAAAATAGAAAGAATTGAATAGAAAATATGTATGTCATTCCATTTAAGTCATTGTGATGATAATATTTTTGTATACCATACAAAAGGTTACATAACCACTTATTTCAGGTCCAGTTGACATCAGTGCATTTCACTTCATAATAGAAGGTTGGAGCAGAGAATGGAGCCATGTCAGTACCACAGCAGAGGAAAAAATTGTTGGAGAACTTACCCTTAGGCCAACTGGAAGCTTGAAGACAAAGGAGGTACAGTCAAGTTATTTTTTATATATTTCAGTTGAGGTTAGAGAGAGATGCCTTCACATGGTGGCACCATCATAGTTGGGCATCTCCACTGACAGTTGATACAGGCATCCCTAACCTCCCACCTTGTCCCCCAAAAGGAGGATGGTGAACTGTGTGAGAAGGGAGGCTTCAGTCAGCAGTCCACTGAGTTCATGTTCGGGTGAGCCTTTGACCACAGTAACAACAGCAATAAGAATTCTTTTATTCCAGTGACATATTTTTCTTTTCATTCTTGCTGTTTCTGGACAAATTTGCTTAGATTTGGAAAGACTTTTTGATCTGGAGAGGTGAGGTACTGTATAGTCTTCATTTATCCACTCACTATAAGAGTCTGCCCAAAGCTGAATATAATTATGTAGAGGTTGCAGGCATCTGTTTGTAAATTACATTACCAGACTGAAGAGGTTAAGTGCTGGAAAACTTACCCAACGGTTAAGTTAATACTGTATAGGTGTACTTGAATGAGTAAATGTGCATGTGGTCCATTTCACCGGCATGTTGCTACCAGTAATTAGTTATCCTTCTGTTGTGTTTTCTCTTTTTTCGCATTCTGGACCCTGCCTCATTCCATTCTGAGTGTGAGGAAAAGAGATCAAGATGATGATAAATGTCAAATATTGTATATCAGGTAGTAGGTGATTGGTCACGGGGAAACTCCTCAGCCAGAGTATGTTATTTACATTTTACTATTATTGTTATGTGGTGATGATATTCTTAGTCTTCCCTTTCCTCATACATTTTCTCTTGTATTCTTGGTGGTAGGTGGGGATGCCCACCATCTACTCACTCAGTGTAGTGCTGCTTTGGGTGTCTGCCCTTTCCTCTCTTCCTTCCTTCCTCTTCTGTCCTTCTTTCCCGTTCCTTTTGCCTGTGGGTGACTCTACACTGAGTGACAAGCCAAATGGTTTCCTGTACACCAGTAAACCATTTACTACGCTGGGTGTTACCCATGTAGCCAAATTATGGCGCCTGGTGGTTTAGTGGGTAATTAAGGCGCTCCAATCAGATTGAGCCTTTGTAGGTTTGTATCCAAGGGGTGGTTGGGGTTAGCTGCTCATGTAGTGCCACTCAGGGATGAGTGAGGCTGGTCACTCTCATCTTAAATGTCAGGACCAATTTGCCTAGCCCCGGGCTCCTATGCTCCTCATGTGGCAACATAGGATTGGACGATGGATGGATAGATTTCTTTTTTCTCGGCTCCTTTGAAGGGTGGAAGTGGATAAATGAAGTATTTATGTAAGTCAAAAAAGTATCACAGAGGAAAGATCTGATGATACCTGAAATGATCACCATAATTAAGGATGTCCAGGGAGATCAATTTAACTTCATGATAGTGTGTGTATAATAACAGTATATACAATGGGTTGGATAGGAAATGTCACTTGCAAGCAGTATATTGCATCTTCATGAAAGCAGGGCTACTAATGTAGGCTACAGTATGAGTTATAAGCATTTTGTGGTACCCAATGTTTCTTGTGTCCTATTGTTTTGTATATAACATGCATGTTTCTGTGTTTACTGTGTGTGCAGCATGCGTAAATGAATGACAAGGTTTTCACCCATTGTTGAACTTGGCTGTTGACAGGTGCATCATCAAATGAAATAGTGTGGATGGTATTTGCCTGTGGGACGGAGTCAAGAATGTGGATGCATAAATGATACGTAAATGGGTAAATAGTAATTTCCTTGGGCATGATACCAATTCTTTCACTGTTGCATTTTTGCTTTGTTTTGTTTTGCTTTTTATTTTTTTAATGGCTTGTGGGTCCTACCCATCCCATTTACTATAGGGTAGTCACTTTGTTTTCATCTCATGGTATTTGGCTTCTCGCAAAATATGAGTACAATAGACTAACATAGTTCACAAGAGGATGGGCGTCCACGACCTCACACACTGTGATTTCGTGTACTGTGAATACATAATCGTATAGGAAAAATAATATATGGGTGGGACCTCCTCAAACCTTGATATTTTTTTAACCTTAGAGATATAATAAAGGGAAAATTTTTAAGACATATACAGTACTAAAGATACAGCTAAAACAACAAAAATATGGTCAGTCATCTGAAAAACAGTAGATGACAGGCCTGATAAACTTAAATAGCAGGGTTTCCAAGGCGCAGCAACACACTTAGAGTACCCCGGCCACACCACGCATGTTTAACAGTTACCAGTGTTGTATTATCCAGACTTTGACGAAGAAATTTACGGCCTGTCGAATGCACTATTTCTTCCAGAATGCAGCAGCAGTCATTATGGTGGGGGTTGCAGGTATGCCAGGTGAAGCATGTGAATCCATCTCCCTCTCAGTACTGTTCACGTTTTCGGCAATTTCCTTCATCTCTTCTTGTTTGTCGGTTTCATTCCTCATCTTGTTATGGATGTACTTGGAGTATAACAACTTGGCATTCATGAAATAACCGTCATTCAAGTGAATCCAAACGTTATTATAGAAACTGTGTATCTGTTCTAACTTACTTTTATTGCCGAAAACGTTATTGTCAAAGTCGTTATTGGCGAGATCTTACTGTAGACTCCTCTTGAGTCCCTTCCCCACGAGCCTCTAAGTCACGATGGGCGCATCGTGTGGGAAGGGAGGTCGCGTAGTCTTGGAAAATAGTGATTTTGGGCCACTCCTTGACTCTGCCTCGGGTATTGTGGACTAAACTCGCACATTCAAAGTTTTATGGTTATGATTTTGGGTCACTTGTGTACTATGCGATTCGCACACTGTAATCACACATACTGTGCGAGCCCACTGTACTTAGTTGTGGTTGTGTGAAATTTTATCAGTTTTAGTTATAATGTAGGAATGGATCTCCTTAGTTACTAGTAAGATTTACCTACCAGTCTAACTACACTTGCCTACATATACGCTGAAAAGGGAGTATGGATTTTTATAAGGCTAAAACAAAAACTGCTGTAGTTGGCAAAATGGAGTAAGAAACTGGGATAATGATGACAATGAAACACTTCCTATCATTCCTTAAATTTGAATTTTTTCACCATCTTTCCACAACATATACTGGTACAGTATATGGAATGGAGGCTGGGTATGGTGAGTGGCAAATAAAGAACTTAAGACGGAATGGAGGCTGGGTATGGTGAGTGGCAAATAAAGAACTTAAGACAGTAATGATGATGAAAATGATGCACCTCTTTCCTTTTTCCATTTCTTTTTCAGTTTAAAGGTTGTACCTCTTTCCTTTTCTTTTTCAGTTTAAAGGTTGTCTTCTAAGTGACTTAAGAGATTTTGTAGCACCTCTTCCCAAGTGATTTATTCTGCAAGGTATACCTTAGTTCCTCTTGGATGTTGTTGATGGAAACTGTGTTGACACATATAAAAGACTAAAAATAAATTGATAAGGAAGAGGTGCAATGAATATCCTCTGCTACCCAGAAAACAGCTCTTATTTTGCTAGGGTACGTCTGATTATAATGATTTTGTATAGCATATCCTGTAGGGTAAAACTGAGAAGATTATATGCTTGGGTGTATGAATATGTCTCTTCAGTCAGTGATCACTTTTTTTTTATATTCCATTGCTTACCTGTTTTGTATTATTTGATTTTGCCCCTCAGCATGTCAGGGGTAGCAAGACTAGGGTGGTGATGAAGATTTTGGACCTTTCTGTGATTTCTCCAAACACTATACATCAATAACATAGACAGTTTTGGCAAATGTTCACTGTATCATATGTATTTGATCTTGATTGTTTTAATATTTGATGTGTGTATTCTACAGTGTTTTTATATTTTATGCAGAGTAGTGAGTGATACATCAAAGTGTTGTTAATAAATCACTGTTTTCAGGGCAAGGAGAGAGAACTGAACATTGACAGTGAAGCGTTTGAAGTGCGACCTGTGAGCATCAAAGTCAAACCAAGTGCTGTCACCATATTTGCCCCTCTTACACCCCCATTTGCTGCAGGATAGGAAACAAGTAGAATGCAGGGTACTGGACTGGAAAAGAGCTAAATTACAATGTACAGCACATTATTTCTTGCCAGTCACTGTCACACATCAACTAAAGTTACATGTATTAACAGATTTTCAGCTTTTCATAAGAACGTGCAATATTTTAAAGTATGTATTAACTTCTGATGTGTGGGTGTGTATTTACCTATTTGTATTTACCTGTTTGTAATATACAGGAATTGAGCTAAGCTCGTGTTGTCTCCATATCTGCATTTATCTAATCAAGTTTTAAACACATTAATGGTTTTTGCCTGTACCACCTCATTGTCAAGGCTATTCCACAGGTCTTTGCATCTATAAGGAAAACTATATTTCTTGATATCTTTCAAGCAGCTTCGCTTCTTCAGTTTCATGTCCTCTTGTTACTCTCGTATCCCATACAAGCAGATCTTCTCTGTCAATTTTATCTACTCCCATCATGGCCTTGAACACTCCAATCGTGTCGCCTCTCTCTCTCCTTTCCTCTAAGGAAGGCAAATTCAGCTTTTCCAGCTTCTCTCTGTATGACAGATCTGCCAGGCTGGGGACCATCTTGGTTGCTGTTCTTTGTATTCTCTCAATCTTGTTTATGTCTTTCGTTTTGTGTGCGGACCACACTACTGCTGCATATTCTGACCTGGGGCAGATCATGGCCACTATCAATTTTTTCATCATCTCCTCATCCATGTTATGAAATGCTACTATTATGTTGGTCAAGAGTTTATACATCTCTCTAACTATCCTATTAATGTGATTTTCAGGTGACAAACTATCCTGGACCAGCACTCCCAAATTTTTCTCTTCTCTCACTTTTGTGATTGGTTCATTACCCATCAAATAATTCAGTGATGGGCTGTTAGTACTTTTTCCCATTTCCAATATTTTACATTTTTTTGTGTTGAATTTCATTTCCCACATCTGGCTCCAATCATATACCCTATCCAGATCCTCCTGCAGCATTTTACAGTCTTCCTCAACTTCTGCTTTCTTCAGGATCTTTGCATCATCATCAAACAGACTTGCATAACTGTTCATTCCATCTACCGTATCTATCTATTGCCAGACGCCTTAATCCTGCACGGGGTGGCCACAAACAAATCGCCTCCATGTCACTCTG
>JAGKTI010002940.1:0-40698 GCA_018397915.1 Birgus latro
TCTTTCTCATCCTTTCTTTTACTAATCATCTCATTGCCCATTTTATATGTCCAGTGTGGTCTTCTTTCACTTATACCCATTTCTAATACATGACACTTCTTAGCATTAAAGTCCTCCAAGTCTGGCTCCAGCTATGTAGTTTGTCCAAGTCCTCTTGCAGTTCTTTACAACTATCAATACATTTAATATGTTTCATAATTTTAGCATCATCCGCAACCATACTCATGTAACTATTCAAACCCTCTGGCAAATCATTTACATATATCAGAAACATTACTGGGGCCAGGACAGAGCCCTGGGGTACTCCACTAGTCACATTTCTCCATTGTGATACCTTGTCTCTTATTACTGTTCTCATCTGCCTTCCTATCAAATAATCTCCCATCCACTTTAATAGTTTCCCATGCACCCCTCCAAAGGTCCTCAACTTCCACAATAGTCTCTTATAGGGCATCCTGTCAAATGCTTTCTTAAGATCCAGACAGACACAGTCCGCCCATCCCTCTCTCTCCTGTACGACATCTGTTACCCTACTTAATAGGTTAGTAACATATGATCTTCCTTCCCTAAAACCAAACTGTCTTGGTGTTATCACTTCATTTTCATCTAAATACTTTATCCATCTTTTTCTAATAACTTTCTCACAGATTTTACAAACAATACTTGTAAGTGACACAGGTCTATAATTAAGTGGATCCTTCCTATCTCCTCCCTTAAAGACTGGCACAATACTAGCTCTTTTCCAATCTTTAGGTAACTGTCCATTTTCAAGCGAGGTCTTGATGATGACATAAACTGACCACACTAACTGGTCGGTACATTCCTTCAGGATCCATCCAGCCACACCATCTGGTCCCATTGCTTTTCTCACATCCAAATCCTTCATCAACCGTTATCACCTCATTCATGTCGACTGTAATTTCAGCCATTCTCGTCAGCCTGGGTTCCATTTTAGACTCCCTAAATTCGTCTTCCAATACATAAACTGACTGCAGCTTGTTGTTCATTATTTCACACAAGTCTTCCTCTCTTTCGTATGTTTCCTCTCCATCCTCAGTCGTATTATACTGTCCTTAACTTTCATTTTGCCATTTACAAACCTATAAAATAGTTTCAGCTCTTTTTTACAGTTAGATACAATATCTTTTTTGTATTTCCTTTCCTCTTCTCTCCATACCCTTACTTATTCATTTCTAACCTGTTTGTACTCCTCCCAAACCCTTTCACTATACCTTCTTCTCACTTTGTTCCATGCTTTTTTTCTTCCCCATTGTGCCATCCTACATCTGTTGTTAAACCATTCTTTCTTCCTTTCCATAGCTGCAGAAAATTTTGGGACATACTTAGTAACTCCTGTTTTATATACTTCTATCAAAAACTCATACTTCTCATCAACATTTGTGATCATATTCATTTTACTCCATTCTACATTTTGGAAAAAGTTCCTCAGGGAAGCAAAGTCTGCCTTCCCATAATTGTATCTATTTTTCATCTCTTTCTCCTTCCTTCACTCCTACCACGTCCATCTCAATTACCAGATGATCACTTTTACCAAAGGGGCAATGGTAGGTTATGTTTCTCACATCATTTGGGTCCTTTGTGAATACTAGGTCGAGCCTGGATGGTTCATCAACACCCCTAATACTTGTGTTTTCTTTGATCAACTGGGTTAACATGTTTTCCATCATCAATTCCATTAATTTATTTCCCCATGATTCTTCATTGTTCCCAGCATCCATACTTTCCCAATCAACTTCTCTACAGTTAAAATCTCAGATTAATATTATTCTATTTCTTCGTTCAATTATCATTATTAGCCTAATAATGGATTCTCTTATTAACTGTTCGTAATCTTCCTTTGTCCATGCCCTAGTATTGGGGGTCATCATTTTGTTTTGTTTTTCGTTTCGTTTTTGAAGGCTCCAACATGCTTGCATGTGTCGGCCTTGGTCACCTAATTGCGGCTCTCCATGCTGCTCTATCCCTGGCAGCCTCCCTGTTCAGTCCCTTAACCCTTAAGTCACACTTAATGACCTCGTCCCATGTCTTTCTCGGTCTACCCCTCCCAACCCCTCCCCCAATATTAACACCTCTCACCCTCTGTACCCAATTATCATCCCCCATCCTCTCCACATGTCCAAACCACCTCAGCCTACCTCTCCTCCTCACAACACCAATACACTCCAGTCCCATCCTACCACTCAACTCTTCTATTGTAAACCCAGCCCCCCCAGGCCTTGCACGCAGGGACGCACTGCACATCCACCTAAGCATTGTCATTTCTGTACGTTTAAACCTGCGAATATCCTCTTCCTTTACTGCCCAGGTCTCACTACCATACAGCATCACACTCCTAACATATGCTGCATACAAAGACCCCTTAGCATGCAAGGAGAGTCCTCTCAATGTCAGGAGAGACAACAGCTCCCTGAACTTCTTCCAACCACTTCTCACCCTAGCAACCGAGCTAACTCCAGCCCCACCTCCGGCACATAACATGTCTCCCAAATAACAAAACTCCTCCACACACTCAAGAGACTCACCTGCAAGTTCAACCCTCTCACGGCTAACAATCTCCACCTGCTCTCCCAGACACGCCACACACATGAAATCAGCATCATCTCGCAGTCTACCTCTAATACCACTACATCTCTTGCGCACCCATTTATCACAAACACTACACAAGATGGAATTACTTCCCACACCCTTGTGGCAAACTGCACATGGCTACTCTCCCTCTCCTCTGATTGTACCGCCACCAACCCTAGATATCATCACTTTTGTTTTATCTGCATTTACCCTTAAGCCCTTGTACCCCATACCATCTCTCCACTTCTTAAATCTTTCCTCCACCTCCCTTTCATTCTCTGCAATCAACACCAAATCATCAGCATACAACATCTCCCATGGGAATCCATCTCTGAAGTCACGTGAGAGGGCTTCAAGCACCATGATAAACAACAAGGGACTCAAAACTGACCCCTGATGCACACCAACATTCACGGAAAACTCATCACTCAAAACTCCAATCACTCTTACCAGGGTGCAAGCACCCATGTACATGGCCATAACCACCCTAACCAGCCACTCTTCCAACCCTAGCTTTCTCACCGCCCACTTCACCACCTCTCTAGGGACTCTGTCAAAGGCCTTTTCCAAATCAACAAAAACAAAATACAATTCCCTTTTCTTTCCAATATATTTTTCCTGAAGCTGTCGAACAATGAATATGGCATTAGTGGTTCCCCTGTCTGGCATAAACCCAAACTGCATCTCATCGATATTCACTCTTTCTCTAATCATACCTTCTAGAACTCTCTCCATTACTTTCATTATCTGATCTAAGAGCTTTATACCTCTGTAATTTCCCCTTTCCAGGGCATCACCCTTCCCTTTGCACACATTTACAATTACACTCTTCAGCCAATTATCTGGGACAACACACTCATTTATAATCATATTTATCAGGTCAGTGACTAACCTCACCCCAGTATCTCCTGAGACCTTCAACATTTCGGAAGTCAACCCAGACACACCTGCCACCTTCCCCACCCGCATCCTGCCTATTGCCTGACTCACAGTAGCAGCGTCAATCAAAGGCCAAGGCCCAAACACTGGATCAGCGGGCTCCAAACCTTCTCTATCCCAATCAAACTCCTCATTCAACAACCGGCTATAATGCTCTCTCCATGCATCTTTAATATCCTCACTGTTCACCACTACCCTTCCATCATCATTCTTCACACACTGCTCACCTACAATGTCCCGATTATCCCTCGTCACCTGATTTGCCACCCTAAAAATCATATTTTTCCTTTCTCCATGATTTAGATTATCAAGTAAAAATCTCTGTGACTCAGACTTCGCCCTGTATACCTCTCTTCTAGCCCTGCGCTTGGCAACCAAGTACTCCTCCCTGTTACCACCCTTCTTCCATTCCCGGAAAAGCCTTCTTTTCTCCTTAACTGCAGCTTCTACACCCTCATCCCACCACCAAGTTACTTTATGTCTCGGTGGGCCTTTGTCCAACCGCATATTGCATCGGTAACTCTCAAGAGGTTGTTCTTAAGAGCTCTATACTGTTCATTAACGCCTCTATCTACGGCTTCCTGTTCAGCCACCACTCTCCTCATCTCACTATAAAAGGCATCCCTTACTGATTGGTTTCCTGGCTTCCATATTTTCCTCCTAGGTACATATGTCCTCCTTCTCATCACTCGTTCCTTAAGAACCATGTCACAAATCAACAGTTTGTGCTGCTGCACACACTCCTCGCTTCCTATAACTTGAACATCCTTCACTAATCTCCTATCAACCCTCCTGACCAGAAAATAATCTATCTGACTACTATTTCTCCTGGACTCGTACGTAATCAACCAGTTCATTCTTTTCCTAAAATGTGTGTTGGACACAATCATGTCCATAGCCTCCCCAAACTCGAGTATTCTTTCCCCTTCCGCATTCCTCACACCATATGCACATCCTCCATGGACTCCTTCATAACCTTGAGCTGCTTCACCAACATGACCATTTAAATCCCCTCCCAGAACCACTATCTCATCATCACCCATACCACTTACTACACGTATTAAATCATCCCAAAATCTATCCTTCTCTGCGTCATCCAATCCTACCTGTGGAGCATATGCCGTTATAACTGAAATCATTTTTCGCCCGATCAAAATTTTCACTACTAATATCCTATCACTTACTCTCATAACATTCATGACATATTCCACCCATTTCTCTGCAACCAACACACCCACACCCCCATATCCGTCAGTTCCCCCCTGCAAAAAAACAACTTATAGTAGCAATCCTTCCCAGCAATCTTTCGGGCTGATCCACCCCTGTACCGGACTTCCTGCAAACATGCCACATCCACCCACCTCCTACTGAATGCCTCAACGACTTCCTCCTCTCTTACTCTCAAACTTCCCATGTTCCACGAACCCACCCTAAACCCCCTGGGTGATTTGCTGTCCTCAGGCTTGCTTTGATGCTTGTATTTGTAGTTCATAGTCGGTAAGATAAAGGAGGGTAAACATTCCAAAGGCCCGACCCATTGCACAATCCCAGGTCCAGGCAATGGATCTGGGACCCCTAGCCCACCAGCTTACCAGTGGCTGTGGTAGTGGCCTCGGGGCACCCTTCCAGGACAGCTGCAGGGACACCCTCCAAGCACGGCTTGGCACTGCAACTGCTCCGCCATTATACACCCACTGATAGGGCAGCCTGCTGGGGCACTACTCCCGGGTTTGGGCCCCTCTCTATTGAGCGGAAGTGGCAGCCTGGGAACCGCAATTCCCTGTACCCTCTAGCACAGGTTCGAGCCCCATCTCGCTCCGGACCCATGATCTATGCCGGCAGAACCCCAGTCACGCCTCCCCCCAAAGTCCGCCCCTAGGTAGCGGGGGCAAAGTTTTCTGGCCGCATGCCCTTGCTTGCATCAACCCTTGTAATGTAGTTGGATACGTTGTGTAATATGTAAAGCGCATGTGGTGTAGCGCATAGGATAGTTAGAGGAAATGTTTGGGAGAGTATGCTGGTCTACTCTCCATGTTACTGTCACACTGAAAAGGTCAGTAAAGAGGGATAGTAAGGTAGC
Source organism: Birgus latro (assembly GCA_018397915.1). Lineage (NCBI taxonomy): Eukaryota > Metazoa > Arthropoda > Malacostraca > Decapoda > Coenobitidae > Birgus > Birgus latro. Next base: position 5,609 of record JAGKTI010002940.1, read on the forward strand.
TAGTGAAACAGGAGCTCCAGCTCTCCCTATAACCAACATTCCCATTCCCCTCGGGAGTACCACCCTGTTTGGCCCGTGCTACAGCCTCCTCCTATTACATCCATTTTTTCTCCATAACTGTCCTCTATTACAACTCCCAAAAGTTCAGCCTTGGTACAGTAAAACCTCGATATAACGGACTTCAGTAGGCCGAAATTCGCTTTTATTGGACTCGAGGAGCTACCGGACTAAACTCCTATATATCAGAAAGAGTCCGATATAGCCAGAAAGCAGTCTGGACTGCCTGACAACTTCAGCTATGTTCACCACAATAAGACAAGTAAAAGACATGTTTTTCAGTGCACAGTACAGTATTATTATACCATTTGATTAATGTAGTGAAGGTATAACACAGTACAATACTGCAATGGTGGTGAAAACCACTGATGCAATCCGAACTAATGTCTGATATATCGGAAAAAGTCCGGATTAGCAGGGGTAAGTCCGGATGTCGCTTTTATCGGAAAATCGCATATTTCGGACTGGACTGAGCCCCAATTAGTCCGTTATAGTGAGGTCTTACTGTATTTTCAATTTCTATATTCTTTACTCTTAGGTCATTACGGGTTAATATCACTATACCTCCCCCAAATTTACCTTCTCTGTCCTTCCTCCAAATTTTATAATTGTTCCAGCCAAATAATTTTGTATCAACATCTCGAGGCAATTTAGTCGCTACTAAGCAAACAATTTCAGGTTTATTTTCATTTAAGTAGTCCCCAATTTCCCCTTTCTTAGATATTAATCCATCTACATTACTGTACATGATGCTCAGATTTGCTGCACTGTTTTTATCTTTACTCGTTCTTCTCTTTTTCATATTCATATCCATCCCCTTTGTTTCCCTCATGTCTAGTTCTTCACATACCACTTCCTTGCATTCATATCCATCACTCTCCAAAAAAAAGTTTTCCGTTCTTCCTCTGTCCTCCTGTCATTTTTTTCCTTTACTTGGTCCTTCAAAGATTTTAAAACTTCTCTTTCTTCTTCATTCAAGTCTTTTTTTACTACAATATTTTCCATCCCTGCCTCTTTACTCAGTTTCCAGGTCACCTTAAGTACGTCATTTACTACACCTTCTGAAGACATCTCAACTCTAATTAGTCTTGCTTCCCTTTTCTTATATGGCCCTATCCTCCTTACTTCCTCAATTTCTTTTTCCCACTTGTTTCCTTCGGGACCAATCTTGTCCAATATTTGCCTCACCTGATTTGAGTCTCTCTCGAGTCTCACAGACCTAACTTTTTCTTCCTCCTCCCTGTTTCCAAATATTGTCACACATCTGTTCCTTTCTACTGTTTCTCTCACTATTTTCTCTTTTTTCTTCAATATTTTCACTACATTTTCTTCCATTTTTTTCTTGTTCATTTCATGTGTGTGTGTGTATGTGTGTGTGTGTGTGTGTGTGTGGTAGGGGAGTGTTGTTTATGGTGAGGTGTGGAATGTGAGTGTGTTATGCTGTCCAGTTGGTGAGAGGGGTCACTGTAGATTTGGCTGGGGCTATTTTGAGTCTGTTTGTGGTGAACCATTCGTGTAGTGTGTTGAGGTAAGGTTGGAGGATGTGTGCGAGTGTGTTTGCATTTGGTGTGTACATGTAAGTGTTTTGTCATCTGCATAAGAAGCTATGTGTATCTGTGGTGTGTGAGTATGTTGTGCATGTATAGATTAAAGAGTGTAGGGGACAAAACAGATCCTTGGGGGACGCCATTTGTGAAGTTTCTGAAGTTCGAAGACTGACCGGCAAATGTTACATGTGCACATCTGCCTGCTAAGGAGTTTGCCAGCCAACTTTTTATGTTACTGTGCATGTTTGTGTTGAATATTTTGTTTGTATGGTTGTGATGGGAGGGAATCAAAAGCTTTGCTAATGTCTAGTGTGACAAAGAGTGTTCTGTGTGGTTGCCTAGTTGAATTCATGCCATCAAAAACTCTCTGTGTTCTGTATAAAATATGTAAGAAGAGTGTTTGTGGAGTGTAGTGGCCTTAAACCATGTTGTGATGGGGTTAGGGGGGTGTAAGGTGTAACTAGTTGTAGTACCAGTCATTCAGTGACTTTGGAGGGGGTGCAGAGGAGTGTGACGGGGCAGTGTGAGGAAGGCAACATGGGGTCCTTGTTGGGTTTGGGGATAGTGATGATAATGCCATGCTTCCAGATGTTGGGTATTATGTTGTGTGAGTAGCTGTAGTTGATATGTTGGTGAGTGCTTGTATGCCTTGTGATCCAAGGTGTTTAAGGTGTATGTTGCTTATGTTGTCTGGTTCACAGGCAGATGAGTGCTTAAGGTTGCTAATGATGTGCTTCGTCTGGTGGAGAGGTGAGTGCGTTTAAGTACTTGGGAAGTGTGATGAGTAAGGATGGAAGTTTAGAGGGTGAAGTGCTTGAATGGGTAGAACAAGGAAGAAAGGTTGTTGGTTCTTTGAAAACAGTGATGAGAAACAGGGAGGTGAGCATGGAAATGAAAAAGTTACTATATGACAGTATTGTGATACCAACTCTTAACGTATGGAAGTGAAGCTTGGTCCTTGTTGGAGGGACAGAAGTCAAGAGTGAGAGCAGTAGAAATGAGTTATTTGAGAGGAGCATGTGGAGTCACATGGAGAGAGACTGACAAATGATGAAATGAAGGAGTGTTGTGGTGTGGATGTGATTGTGATAGGAAGCATAAGGAGAAACACACTGAGGTGGTTTGGCCATGTGGAAAGGATGGAGAGTGAGAGACTCACGAATGTATATGAGTGAGGTGGAAGGAAGGGGGAGGCCAAGGATGAGATGAAGGGATGGACTGGAGAGGTATATGAGAGAGGGGGGTGTGAGGTGGGAGCAGGGCAGTGCAATGGCGGGGGACAGAGCGATATGGAGGCGATTTGTTTGTGGCCACCCATTAGGGGATTAAGGTGTCTGGCAATAGATAGATAGATAGATCATTAAATAAACACTTAAAATAATATGGGTTATTGTTTTACTCAATGGAAATGTATAGAAGTGTAACTGAACAGTTGCAGGCAGGTACATCCAAGTCGAAGAGCACGTCCAAGCCAGATAAATCCACATTTAAAGCCCAAATAAAGACCAGGAAATAAATTCACTTGACTCACATCTTTTTCACTCAGTTCACTCAACAGCAACTTACTGTAAATCATTTAATTTTCACTCAATACACATAAATTTATAGCACTTACAATTATCTGCTTCCTCGAACATTCAGAGTATTGAGATACAGGTATTTGGATTATTGGTGGTCAGAATAAAGGTCTTTTACTGTAGCTATATGAGTGTGTTGCCCCAGATGATTAGCTGAAGAGGGTACTTGTAAATGTGTATAAGGGGAAGGGTGATGTCCTGGCAAGAGGAAATTATAGAGGCATAAAGCTTTTACACCAGATAATGTAGGTAATGGGGAGAATTCTAGAAGGTATGATTAGAGAAAGAGTGAATACTGATGAGATGCAGTTTGGGTTTATCCCAGACAAAGTGACCACTAATGTCATATTCACTGTTCAACAGCTTCAGGAAAAATATATAGGAAAGAAAAGGGATCTGTACTTTGTTTTTGTTGATTTGGAGAAGGCCTTTGGCAAAGTCCCTAGGGAGGTCATGAAGTGGGCAATGAGAAAGCTTGGGATCAAGGAGTGGCTGATTAGGGTGGTTATGGCCATGTATGTGAGTGCTCGCACCCAGGTAAGGATGAATGGAGATTTGAGTGATGAGTTTTCCATGAATGTTGGTGTGCATCAGGGGTCAGTCTTGAGTCCCTTGTTGCTTATCATGGTACTTGAACCCTCTCACATGACTTCAGAAATGGACTCCCGTGGGAGATGTGTGCCAATGATTTGGTGCTGATTGCAGAGAATGAAAGGGAGGTTGAGGAGAGATTTAGGAAGTGGAGAGATGGTATGGGGCACAAGGTATTGAGAGTAAATGCAGATAAAACAAAAGTAATGGCATCTCGGGCTGTGGCTGGTGCCATCAAAGAAGACAAAGAGTGGCCATGTGCGATTTGCCACAAGGGCATAGGAAGTAATTCCATCTTGTGCTGTGTTTGTGATAAGTGGGTGCATAAGACATGAAGTGGTATTGGAGATAGACTGTGAGATAATGCTGCTTTTATGTGTGTGTGGTATGGTGGGGAAAGCATGTGGAGATTATCAGGCATGAAAGGATTGATCTAGCTCTCTTGAGTGTATGAAGAATTTTGTTATTTGGGAGATACCTTATGTGCTGGAGGTGGGGCAGGAGCTAGCTCTGTGGCTAGAATGAGGAGTGGTTGGAAGAAGTTTAAGGAGCCATTGCCTCACCTAGCAATGAGAGGGCTCTCCCTCCGTGCTATGGGATCTTTGTATGCAGCACGTGTTAGGAGTGATATAATGTATGGTAGTGAGACCTGGGCAGTAAAGGAAGAGGATATTCACAGGCTCAAACATACAGAAATGACAATGATAAGGTAGATGTGCAGTGCATCCTTGAGTGCAAGGCCTGAGGGGGCTAGGTTTATGATGGAAGAGTTGAAAGGTAGGATGTTACTGGAGTGCATTGGTGTTGTTATGAGGGGACGTAGACTGAGAAGGTTTGAGCATAGGGAGAGAATCAGAGACGATAACTGGATGCAGAAAGTAAAAAGTGTTAATGTTAGGGGTAGGGCTGTGAGAGGTAGACTGAAAAAGACCTGGGACGATGTCATTGTGTCCTCAAGGATAAGGGGCTGAATAAGGAAGCTGCCAGAAATTAAGCAGCATAGACAGCTGCCATTAGGTGAGCATGGCCGATGCATGCATGTTAGAACGTTTAAAACAAAACGAAAAGCCTTCGTCTCCTTTACTGCAGCTAATATGATCTAATATACAGAAGGAACTTTAACTGTTATGAGTTTAGTAATGGCTTTTATAAGCTAAAAGGATGTATTCAACAACCATATGAGCCTATGAGGCCAGACTTGACCACTGGACCAATCTATCTTCGTAAAGGTAGACTGACGTCCAATTCAGTCCAGTTCTTGCCCAATTTAGTTTATTCAAGCCATTTATGGAAAAAATCATTATTTCCCCATACGATACATACTATGCTCCCTCCAACACAAGCCTCCCACCCCAACATGCATCTACTTGGAGGAATGTCAACTACAATATAAGGGTTTGTTGTTGAAGTTCTTGCTGCTGTTACTGCTATGGCCCCAGTCATTTCTGAATGTGAACCTGGTGGACTGCAGACTACATTGCCCTTCTGTTGCCTATCCTCCCTTCTGGGGACAGGGAAGGTACTGAGAAGCATTTGTATAAGTGGGCAAGAGTCACTTGCTTATATCAGTACTACCATGTGAAGGTTTCCCCTTCTAAAGCATGACTGCAAACCAAAGATTTGCTGCATAAACATGCCTGGCCCTTAATCTTTCTTGTAAGTTTTGCACTTGAAAACAATCTCATTACTAACAAGGAAATTGGTAGGTGGTGATATGGTTATGAGGTAGTGGTGGAGACGATGAACATTATTGGTCCAGGTGTCACAGGGTTCCAGATGGTCCTCTCCAACATAGTACCCATGACGAATTCCAGAACGCTGTGCTTTCAATGAGCACCGGCACAGTGGTCCATCATTCATCTGAGAAATGAATCATATTATTATTTCAAAAGTAAATTCACTCATGTGCTTCACATACAGTACTGTACCATATTTTCCAGCTTATAAAACCAACTTTTATCATACTGCATAATATGAATTAAATGAATGAAAAATAAGGAGAGTGAGCAAAAGAGATGGAACATTGGTAATCCTTTCCTAAACTAGAAACCACTCATAAGGTGCATACCTCTGTCACTGCCATTGTCGTTAAAAAGGATCCGGATTCAGCTCCATCCCAAAAATTACTCAATTCTTTCTTGATCCATAGCCCATCTCTCCACAAAATTTCACTGAAGTTCATCGTGAACTTTTGAAGATATTGTGTGGGGTACTTCGGATCCGGATCCAGATCTGCCCCCAAATTTAATAATTTCTTCCTTGGCCCATGCCCACCCTTGTACAAAATTTCATCAAAATCCATTCATAACTTTTTGAGTAATCCTCCTTACAGATCTATGGATATAGGATCCGGCTCTGGCTCAAGCTCCGCCCCAGAATTTTATCAATTCTTTCTTGGTCCATAGCCCACCATTACACAAACTTTCATAGAAATTTATGGAGAACTTTAGGAGATATTGTGTGGGATACTCCGGATCTGGATCCGCCCCAAAATATATGGTAATCATTTCATCCTTGGCCCATGGCCCACCCTTCTTCAAAATTTCATCAAAATCCATTCATAACGTTTTGAGTACAGTAATCCTGCTATGAGACAGAAAGACAAACAAACAAACAAATGCCAGCAAGAACATAACCTCCCTGCCAGAGATTATTATACATGAGTGCAGATGGACAAACTGCTGCTTACAAACTACAAATACTATAAATCCCTTATCCCTTATTATTCGCAGGCTTTTTTACTCGCAGATTCAATTACTGGCATTCTTATTTATTTTATTTATTTATTTATTTTTTCTGTCTAGGGCATTTGTTTTTCTGGTGATTGAATTTCAAATCTCAGGCCACTAAACGTTTTATGCCTGACTGATAGGTGTTTCCATGAGTCAGTTAACCTACTGTGAACACTAGCAAATGTAACTGCAAAATCTGTGCATTTTTATTGGAGTATTATTGCTTCATAGCATCTTCAACATGCCTCAGCAAAGTAGTAGTTCTGCAAACATGCCTAAATTTTGCTCAACATCATCACGTTATCATATCATCTTCATCTTATCATCTGACCATCACCACCACCTTTAAAAGCACAAACAGTAGGGGAGGCACAGAAAAGAAACAAGACAGGAAAAAGGAATGAGACAAGGCAACAGGATCCGAATGGTGAGTACCACACATAAACAGTGCATACCACACTACAGTACTATATTCTTCTTGTACATTTATTCTTTTTTCATCTTGTGTACTAATATAAATTCAAAGCTAATTTACATCACAAGTGCTCTGTTACTCCATTATCTTTTCAAATTTCAAGTTGCTACTTTATATTTTACATACACTGACACAGTGAATGAAAATTGTACCCCATGACGGTAGATTCCCAATTCATGAAGAGTACAGTATTCACAGTTTTAGCGATTCACAGTGTTTTTGGTAAGCCAATCCTTGCAAATAAAAAGAGATGACTGTACCAAAGCTATAGCTTCAGCTTCTCCTCCAGTCCTTTCGCTTAATATGCTTGTTTCTACGATGCAAAATGCCTAGAGTGTGACAGGGATGTGAAAAAAATAAATAATCGGTAGTGTGTAAGTTGTTTCTGAAAACGCGAAATCGGGGCAGCAAAGCGAGATGAAACCAGTGTTGCCCCGCAGAGTGCAACCTACTTTTGTAGGGCGTGCAAGGAAGTGATACAGGTCATTGTGTCACAAGTCATGGCCATGGACACTGAAGATCTAAAGATCTGAAACATGCACAAAATCCTGGCAGCCTTTGACAAGTTTAAAGGTCAAGTGACAATGAATAAAAACTGTACAGGGCTCAAGAGGATCTGGATGCTGTACAAAACAGCCTCCATTACTACTGAGACAGGTATGCTGAGGAAGTGAACCAAAGGCATCAGACTCTGATCACCAACTTCTTCACTCCATTCATTTTCATTTTTGTTTTTGAAGGCTCAAACATGCTTGCATGCGTCGGCGTTGGTCACCTAATGGCAGCTCTCCATATTGCTCGATCTATGGCAGCTTCCCTATTTAGTCCCTTAACCCAGAAGTCACACTCAAAAACCCCATCCCAGGTCTTTTTCGGTCTACCGCTCTCTACCCTACTCCCAACATTAACACTTCTCACTTTTGGCACCCAATTATCATCCCCCATCCCCTTCACATGCCCAAATCATCTCAATCTACCTCTCCTCATCACAACACCAATACACTCCAGTCCCATCCGACCTCTCAACTCTTCCATCATGAACCTAATCCCCCCAGGCTTTGCACTCAAGGACACACTGCACATCCACCCAATCACTGTCATTTCTGTAAATTTAAGCCTGCAAATATCCTCTTCCTTTACTGCCCAGGTCTCACTCAGGTCTCACTACCATACAGCATTACACTCCTAACACATGCAGCAAAACAAAGATCCTTTAGCATGGAGGGAGAGCCCTCTCAATGTCAGGAGAGGCAACAGCTCCCTGAACTTCTTCCAGCCACTCCTCACTCTATCCACAGAGCTAGCTCCTGTCCCACCTCCAACAAATAACATGTCTCCCAAATAACACAACTTTTCCACACACTCGAGAGACTCACCAGCAAATTCAATCCTTTCAAACCTGGCAATATCCAGATGCTCTCCCCAACACACCGCATACTTGAAATCAGTGTTATCTCGCAGTCTACCTCTAATACCACTACATCTCTTATGCACCCACTTATCACAAACACTGCACTAGACTGAATTACTTCCCACACCCTCGTGGCAAATCACACTCCATTACAGCAAGAAAAAGATCCAGTGCCCTCAACATCAGCCCAGGATGACGACAATGGTGCATTTGTTGTGTCTGCCTTGAACTGTGAGGGGTTCATGACTGATACGGAGCATGTTGGTGGTGGTGGTGGGGGCATGATGGAGTCATGCGGTGTGGATGGTGATGGGGTCAGAGTACCGTAACTGCCTCACCATGCCGTGGAACCCAATCTCTTCAAGTCAACTAAGCCTTTCTTGAATAGATTTAACATACTGGGCTACTGTGTGGGTTATACTTAATGTGTAGGTGTGTTAAATGTTTAATGTCCTCTGACTAATGCAAGAAAGCCTTGGTTTAATCATGCTTGTTCTAATGCTGTCCACAGCATCTTTTTTATATTTCTGCCCAGAATCGTGCAAAGTCTGTTCTTTGCTCAGCTAAAAATAATTTCATCCGTGCTAAATGTTCTCAACTCTCCAATTCGAATTCTTCTCGCTCCTTCTGGCACCTTGCCAAAAACCTAACAACTTTACCTCATCATCCTTCCCTCCTCTTTTCTACTCTGATGGCTCTGTAGCTATTTCTTTTACTGACAAAGCAGATCTCTTCTCTCACACTTTCTCCTCCAATTCCACCTTAGACAATTCTGGTGCTGTTCCTCCATCACTTCCCCCCTCTGACTTTCTCATGGCTGACATTAAAATTTCTTCGGCTGATGTATTTTCTGCCATCACTGGCCTCAATACTAACAAGGCATATGGGCCATATGGAGTCCCTCCTGTTGTCCTCAAAAACTGTGCTTCTGTGCTTACACCCTGCCTAGGTAAACTCTTTTACCTTTGTCTATCAACTTGTACCTTTCCTTCTTGCTGGAAGTTTGCTCTCATTCAGCCAGTTCCAAAGAAGGGTGACCATTCCCAACCCTCTAACTATCGTCCAATTCCTTTAACATCCTGTGTCTCAAAAGTTTTTGAGTCAATTCTCAAGAGAAAAATCTTAAAGCATCTTTCCTGTCACAGCCTTCTTTCTGATCGTCAGTATGGGTTCCATCAGCGACGCTCCACTGGCAATCTTCTCACCTACCTTTCAGACTCCTGGTCATCCTCCTTTTGGATCTTTGGCGAAAGCTTTGCCATTGCACTTGACATCTCAAAGGCGTTCGATCGAGTCTGGCATAAATCTTTAATTTCCAAACTGCCCTCCTACGGTTTCTATCCTTCTATCTGAGCCTTCATCTCTAGCTTCCTTTCTGGTTGTTCTATAGCCGATGTTGTAGACGGCCATCGTTCTTCTCCTAGATCTATAGGAGTACATAGGAAAGCAAACAGCAACAGACTTTATGGTCCTTTCGAGACTGTTCCTCAGGGCTCTGTCCTATCACCAACTCTCTTCGTTTCATTCATCAATGAGCTTCTAATCTGTACATCTAACCCTATCCACTCATATGCTGATGATTCCACCCTTCACCTTTCCATTCGGTTTCCACAACATCCATCTCAGCAGTTACTTCAACAAACAAGGGACAAGGCTACGGCACACCTAATGTCTGACTTGGCTTGTATCTCTGATTGGGGTAAAACTAATCTTGTTATTTTTAATGCATCTAAGACTCAGTTCTTACACTCATCATCACGACAAAATCTTCCTCAGGATTACCCACTAATGTTTAATAATGTCTAGCTCAGTCCTGCATCATCTTTGAACATGCTTGGGGTTTCATTCTCTCGGGATGTATCTTGGAAAGAACATAGTACATCTCTTGTGAAATCTGGTTCCAAGAGATTAGGTGTGCTAAGCCAACTCCAAACTTTCTTCTTGCACAGTTGTCGACCTTGTACATGGGTTTTATTCGCCCCTGTATGGAGTACAACTCTCATGTTCCCCACATGCAGCTCTTCTCAATATGGTCGAGTCAAAAGGCTTATCGTCTTATTAACTCTCCTCCTCTTACTGATTCCCTTCAACCTTTGTCTCATCTCCGCACTGTTGCATCTTTATCTCTCTTCTATCACTACTTCAACAGTCACTGTTCCTCTGAACTGTCTGCTTGCATCCCTCCACCTCTATGACGGGCACGTAGTACATGTCTAGCAACAAACTCTCATCCCTTTTCTGTCCAACTCTCTAATGCAAGAGTTAACCGTTACTCCCAGTCCTTCATTTGTGCAACTGGTCAACTCTGGAACTGTCTTCCTCTGTCTGTATTCCCTACTTCCTATGATCTCCAGTCTTTCAAGTGCAGTGTGTCCAGGCATCTCGAAATGAATGGATCTTGAATTTGGTTCTCTTTTGTATTGTTTTTGTTTTTTCTTGCAAGGAACAGTATGCGGGACCATGGCCTTGGTTCCTTCTTCCTTGCGTAAAATAATAATAATAATAATAATAATACATAGGGAAAATGACAGACTAGGGGCCAAAGTTGTAACTTTCGAGGTGGCCACCCCACCAGTTAAAATTTTCCTTATAAGGTATGTTATTTGTAAAGCACAAAATTTCCAGAAAGCGAGGTCTTTTACTGCCCAGATTCATGCGTATGAAGTGAATGGACTGTACAGTATTCTATCCATCATTTTCAAGGAGCTGGATGTAGCACAAGCTGGTCTGGGAAGGACTCTTGATGGAGATGGGAAAGCTGGTGATACAGAGAGCTGGTGCTTACCTCCAGGACTAGCTCATGGCCATCCCTCTTTGGTGACCTTTTTCAGTGTGTCATGCTTTGGCCTCACTATGCAGTAGTAGTGAACATTAGAACAGTGGGGAGAGTTCCATCTGTAAGCATGGAATTGGGAAGTAAGAACTCTGATCAACACAGAGGGTACTGGGCACTGAACCTCCCAGGGTGTCACTTCTGCCTAATTGGAAGGAGCCTAAACCTTGGAGTAGCACCCTAGCAGGCTGTCTTATTACTAGATGGATAGGGGCGAGACAGTCATAGTACCAAGGTGTGCTTGGATGGACGTCCCTGGGGCTGCCCTGGCAGGGTGCTCTGAGACCACTGGAACAGTCACTGGCCATGGCTGGTGGGCCCCTGATCACCCTCTGGGCTCAGGGCTGTGCAGGCAGGGCCCATGGTCATCTCCACCTTTTTATTTATATGAACTATAACCAAAAACAAACAAAATGATAAAAAGCAAGCCTGAAGAAATTAAAACACCTTGGGAAACCCCAAAATCGAAATCCACACCATTCTACTCATCATCCAAACACAATTTCCTGGCTGCTTTACTCATAGCTTGAAATTAACATATGGCTTCATTTCTTTCTAATTTCTTACTTTAAAGGTCCTTTCTTTTGCTATCATTTCCTGTTTAATATTCAATAAAAAGTACAGTATTGTAAGCTGGAGGATCAAATTCAGCAATGTGAGCCTCACCACCAAAACATTTCTTTTGATGTTGCCAAATTTGGCAGTCTCTCCTATCCTGGAGATTATCTCACTGCAGTAGGCTTTACTTTATGGCATTTCTTCATAATCTGTTACCAGTGTGTCCCTATCTTCTTGTTTGTACTTTTAGTTAGTTGTTTTCTGGGTAGGGGCATTAACCCTTTGCCAACCCACTTGTTGTCATGTTGGGAACACATATTGGTTAGTTATAAGGTTACCATCCAACACTGTGAAAGATTTCCTGGTTTACAGGAAATCATCTGGCTTGCCACTCAATGCAGAGCTACCCTAAAAACAGAGTACCACTACACTCAACCCCCTGCTATCGCACCTAATTGGTTACAGTAAACCAGTGTGATAGCTGATTTCGTGATAGCTGAACTGAAGAATCAATGGGAAAATTTCTAATTGGTTTTTCGGTTGCCCATTTCTCTAACTTTTAACCACTTTATGCCTATGATTTCCAGCCAATCTCTCCTCCAACATGAAATAAAGCATTATTATATTAATAATAACATTATAATCAATAAATAAACAACATAAAAGACCATCAAACTTACTTTTATAAGGATTATGGAAGGTTTGGGTGGTTTGAAGGGTCCCGAGGCTTGGGGGTGGCTTAATTCCTGCCGTCACTAAATAGGAAAAAAGTGCCTATCTTTGCCAGATAATTTAATTTGAGAGCTCAAAGTTGGTCAACTTCTTCTTCATCTCTTTGAATGATCTCTTTGTCAGCAAAACAACAGGAATAATACCAACATCAGTTTTACTCAATGCTGTAAGGAAGAGAAGTAGTGAAATACAGAGATAAAAAGGTAAACAAATGATGTGGATGTATCATCTACGTCTTGGAACTGAATGTTATTCTTTTTTTTTTAGTTATTGATGGGCTTTATTCATTATTCATTTCATATATCATGATGGAATTCAAAGAAATTACTTATTTAGGATATATGCAACGATGTTTTAATGCGAAATGTTAGAGCAACATGGCTGAAGATTGTATATACAGGCACTATGTAAGGATGGAGCTTGGGAGTAGGTTCAGTGCTTGGGTGCTGAAAATAATCTGTGATTCGACACTAGTGTAAGGCATTCATGTTGGCATGGTACTTGTGCTCATAACCTTCAAGGGCTTTATTAATGTAGGATATGCACTGTTCACTGTTGATAGTGATATCTTGCTCTAAAATGTGACGTATCTGGCCACTCAACTCAATCAAAGTCTTGATGTCGCATCAATCCGGTGTGGCGTTCACAACCTGGGTGCTTCGGACTCGATGCATGATGCGTGATAGAGTTCTTGGGGTGCGTGGTTGTGCATTTGATGTAGGCATGATAGCAGATAAATGCGACAGCTGAATGCATGACAGCAGGGGGTTAAGCGTACACTAAGCGGGTGGATGATGGGTGCCCCCACCTACCAGCACGTGATGTGGAGAGGATGGAGAGTGAGAGACTGGCAAGGACAGTGCACAGCCAAAACGTCTAATCCATGGCAATATGGTTCTAGATCACTGCCATGCTTTAGATATTCTGTGGTTTGTAAATAATATAACTTATGGGAAAAATTGCTTGTGGTTCTATTGCAACATATCACCCAATCTACAACCAACCAGTCACCAGTGAACACTAGCACACACTCAAATAATTATTCAATGCATGTATTACTGGGAATAAAGGATATTAAACATTAAATAAACAATATCAAAGGGTCTTACCTAATGCTGACTGACAACAATGCTTAAGTGGAAGGGGTGGGAGTGGTGGTTCCGAGGCTTGAGGCAAACTAGGGCCTCTCAGCATGAGGGGAGTGTGGTGGTGTCTCATGCTGCCCAAGCCTCAGCCCCACTTCCTCCTCTTCAGCCTCCCTCAGGAACCCTTTAAAGTCCACTGCAGTGTCATCATCGTTCTCAGCTGTCTCTATGTCATTGGATGAGTGCAAAGGGCCAGGCCGTGGCTCAGGCTGTGCTCCTACCCGGGCAAAGTAGCAGGTGATCAGCCCCTGGTGATGCTCGTTATGCATTTCCTTGTAAAACACCACTGCTTTTTCCATACAGGCCACAAACTCATTATGCTTTTCTTCATTTCTCTCAAAGGCTAGCACTTTTTCCTTCAGAATGTCCACACCAACTAACACATCACTCGGGTCCTTCGTGGAAGGCTTGTGCCTCTCCACCACACTCCCTCCACTGGCTTGACACTCACTTTCCATGCCTGCCACATGCACGTCATCCTAAATCACCACATCTAACACAGCCTCAAAAGAGTCTGGGTCAATGTTCACCACTGCCATAATGTCCTGAGCTGACACCTCGCTCAACCCAGATACTAGGTAGGCAAAAGCCACAATCTCCTCCACTCCTTGCTGCAGTTGCTGTGGCTAGTCGGTGACTGGAGTGCTGAGGTGAGGTAGGACAAGGCACCAAGCGTGCACTACGGTTGCCCGAATCAGGCTACCCCACGTCTTAAGTAACTTCTCAACAGAGTCCTTGACGTTGTACTGGTGCCAGAACTCTGCAACAGTCATGACTTCCTACGGGGTTGTGGAGTTGTGTTCAAACACGGGTGCCTCATCCTCGTTGCCTGCCTTGGCATCGCTACCATTGCCACCAACAGGCCCCTCATTCCCCTCCAACACCTCCATCTGTGGCAAGTTAGTGGTCACTGCACAAATAAACTTTCCATACATAAACTTACTGTACAGAACTTTCGTTTTGGCAATTATTTTCCGGTCAAGAGGCTGGAGTAGATACGTTGTGTTTGAAGGGAAGAACAGCAATTTCACCTGTGGGTGGCGAGAGGTGAGGTGCTTGGGGTGGCACGTGACACTGTCCATTAGGAGGAGCATCTTGAAGCCCACGCCCTGCTTCTGGCAGTGCTCCTTGGCATCCCTCACGAACTAATGAAACCAGTCCACCACTAAGTTTATCGTTGCCCAAGCCTTCGCATGCTGCCACCAGTAGACCCCCAACTTGCTTAAGTTGTTCAGGTTCGTTTCGTTTAGTTTTTGAAGGCTCCAACATGTTTGCATGCGTCAGCCTTGGTCACGTAATGGCAGCCCTCCATGCTGCTCGATCTTTGGCAGCCTCCCTGTTCAATCCCTTAACCCTGAGGTCATACTTAACGACCTCGTCCCATCTCTTTCTCGGTCTACCCCTCCCAACCCCTCCCCCACTATTAACACTTCTCACCCTCTGTACCCAATTATCATCCCCCATCCTCTCCACATGTCCAAACCACCTCAGCCTACCTCTCCTCATCACAATACCAATACACTCCAGTCCCATCCTACCTCTCAACTCTTCGATCGTAAACCCAGCCCCCACAGCATCACACTCCTAACACATGCTGCATACAAGGACCCCTTACCATGTAAGGAGAGTCCTCTCAATGTCAGGAGAGGCAACAGCTCCCTGAACTTCTTCCAACCACTTCTCACCCTAGCAACCGAGCTAACTCCAGCCCCACCTCCGGCCCATAAAATGTCTCCCAAATAACAAAACTCTTCCACACACTCAAGACACTCACCAGCAAGATTAATCCTTTCACGCCTAACAACCTCCACCTGCTCTCCCCGACATGCCGCACACATAAAATCAGCATTATCTCGCAGTCTACCTCTAATACCACTACATCTCTTGTGCACCCATTTATCACAAACACTGCACAAGATGGAATTAATTCCCACACCTTTGTGGCAAACTGCACATGGCAACTCTCCCTCTCCTCTGATCAATCATTTTCCTACCAATCAAAATTTTCACTACTAATATCCTATCACTTACTCTCATAACATTCATAACATATTCCACCCATTTCTCCACAACCAACACACCCACACCCCCATATGCATCATTTCCCCCCTGCCAAAACAATTTATAGTAGCAATCCTTCCCAACAATCTTTCTGGCTGATCCACCCCTGTACCGGACTTCCTGCAAACATGCCACATCCACCCACCTCCTGCTGAATGCCTCAACGACTTCCCCTGCTCTTCCCACATTCCACGAACCCACTCCCCCGGGTGATTTACTGTCCTCAGGCTTGCTTTGATTCTTATATTTGTAAGTCACAGTCGGTAAGATAAAAGAGGGAGTAAAAATTCCACAGGCCCCTCCCATTGCACAGTCCTAGGTCCAGGCAAAGGATCTGGGACCCCTAGCCCACCAGCTTACCAGTGGCTGTGGTAGTGGCCTCGGGGCACCCTGCCAGGACAGCTGCAGGGACACCCTCTGACACGCCTTGGCACTGCAACTGCCCCGCCATTATACACCCACTGACAGGGCAGCCTCCTGGGGCGGTACTCCCAGGTTCAGGCCCCTCTCTATTGGGCGGAAGCAGCAGCCTGGGAACTGCAATGCCCTGTACCCTCTAGCACAGGTTCAAGCCCTATCTCGCCCCAGACCCATGATCTATGCCGGCGGAACCCGTCACACCTCCCCCCAAAAGTTCCTGATGGTTTTTTTTTTTGTGTGTGTGTGTGTGTGTGAATAATGAATGGCTCCACCTTGAAGTTCCCTGCAGGTTTTGTACACAGAGTAACAGTACACCGGAACTTGTCCATCTTCCTCCCCCGGGCCTGTCGCTGCTTCTTGGAGATGTAGGTTGCTGAGGGCAGGAATATCCACTATAGTCCCATTTTGTCCTTAACAGAGATGGTGGTGGGAGTGTAACCACCATCACCAATCACTGCTTTCTGGATGGTTGGGAAATCAGGCAGCGGAGGCGTCTGCAGGGGCACATTCACCAATAAGACAAACGTTCTTCAGATACTTCCACTTCAATAAACTCACGAACCATCTGGGGCTGACTTGAAATGGGTTGGCAGGGGTCGGACAGAGGTGTTGGCAGGCAACAATGTGAAAAAGCTTAGCCTTCTCACGCAGCAATGAGCCATCCACCACATTGTTCTTCCTTGCCTGCCATCAACCAATCATCTCCAGGCACCTCTCAGTCCAGATGAGGGCCTCATCAGAACACCGAAGACGTCCATCCAGTGCCCCAGACCCATAGACCCATACACACTTCAACACCTTCCCCTTGCTCTTGTAAACTGTGTGGATAGTTGATTCAGTGACACCATAATCAGCAGCTACTCTTGCCTTTTTCTCTCCATTGTCAATGTGATGAATAACATCCATCTTCTGGTCGTATTTAAGTGGATTTATTTATTTGTTTATTTATTTATTATTATTATTTTTTTTTTTTGCGACAAAGACTTAGGCCAGTTGTGGTCTGGCATCGTATCATTCTGGAAGAGCAATTCAGGGAACAAAAAAAGGGGCCAGGTAGTCCGTAGAAACCGCGCATGTGGCCACTCTCGCAGCAGGTGGTGCAGGAATAAACATTGGAGGGATGTAGAGCATGCACTTGCCACCAGGGAAGGGTTATGATTAGCTTCTCATCACTTGTCATTCTTGCCTGTGAATGGTTGATGGCCGTGGATTGCGCAACAGACACGCGCCATGGAAATCTCAATGGAAATGCGTCACTTTGGCACCGAAAGTCCATGCTTTAAGCACGTAACTGTGGTTCCTGCTACTTTCTGTTTTGAGGAGGAACCATACCGTGGAATAGAAAACCATGGTTTACAAACATGCGTTTTATGCAACTTGACTGTATGTGAGTGAGGTGCAGAGGAGAAGGAGGGGGAGGCCAAGGATGAGATGGAGGGATGGAGTGGAGAGGCATATGAGAGAGGGGGTGTGAGCTGGGAACAAGGCAGTGAAATGGCGGGGGACAGGGCAACATGGAGGCGATTTGCTTGTGGCCACCCCTTTTGGGACCAAGACATCTGGCAATTGATAGGTAGACAGATGACTCTTTCATTTGTTTTCTTCTCAGGTTCAGTATTAAATATGTACTAGCATATCCCTCCTCCCCAGCACATTTCACACACTTTTTCCTCATATATCTCACTGCACACACTGGTCCCTTCCCTTCCCCAAGGCTGATGCTCTCTCGCCAGCATGCCACGTGGCAGCTAACAGTCAAGATGCAGCTATGGTAATAATGAAGTTCCTCATCTTTGTTGTCATCTCTGAGCTTATTCATTTCCTGCTGGCCTCATGACTTCTGCTAGCATGTGTCACTGCAGCACCTCCACCTGCCAGGTGGCCCAGGAAGATCCTGTCTCTTGACAAATGAAAGATCACCAGCAAGCTTGACAAAGGCCGGACAGTGAGTCAGGTGGCAAAGGAGGAGATGGAGGTGAAGAAGAATATCACCTTCTATGCCACTCGACTACATGGGATTTATGCCACTAACCACGTGGGACTTAAAAAAAAAAAAACTGCTGCTACTCTCCTGTGAGTTTATTACCACAATCGTCTTCCAATCTGTCACTCATATCAAACCTGTCTCACTCTCCCATCATGCTTGGCAAGGTCTGCCTATCCTCTTTCTGTCTGCTTTGCTAGCCTGCCTTACCTTGCTTAACTCTGTCACTGGTAGCTGGTTGTACAGTGTGCATACAGTGTATTGCACAGTACAGTGACATTTCATCCTGCTTATTACAGTATTTAAGGACATTTTCAATGTTTTAACAGTTACACAGAAAATGTATAGAGATTTATAGGGGATCAGACCCCCTCTAGCAAGGTTTTTTTGGGCATTACATCAATATCCGTCAGTATGTCAATTTCCATTAACCTCTATCTATCTATCTACAGCCCGACGCCCTGATCCCAAAAAGGGTGGCTGCAGACAAAATGCCTCTGCTCTGTCACCCACCATTTGCCTACCCTCCCTCCAGCTCACTCCCCCCTCCCTCATATACCTCTCAACTCCATCCCTCCACCTCATTCTCGGCCTTCCCTCCCTCCGCCCCACCTGCATACACCCTCTTAGTCAGAGTTTCATTCTCCATTCTCTCCACATGTCAAAACCACCTCAGTGTATTTCTCCTAATCTTCTCAACCACATCCACATCCACCCCACAACATTCCTTCACTTCTTCATTCATCAACCTGTCCCTCCATGTCACTCCACATGCTCCTCTCAAGTAACTCATTTCCACTGCTCTCTCTTAGCTTGTTACCCTCTAGCAAGGTCCATGCCTCGCTTCCATACGTCAGGGTAGGGATCACGATACTATCATGCAGTGACTTCTTGACTTCCATACTCACCTCCCTATTTCTCATCACCACTTTCAATGAACCAACAACCTTCCTTCCCTACTGTACCCTTTCAAGTATTTCATCCCCAAAACTTCCATCCTTATTCATCACACTGCCCAAGTACTTGAATGCACTCACATTCTCCATATCCTCACCATCCAACCTCACTTTGCATTTTGTGACTTTATTCCTCTCAAATATCATAACTTTACTCTTGATCACATTGACTTTCAGATTCCTCTTCTTACACACTGTCCCAAATTCATTCATCAAACCTTGCAACTCCCCTTCATCTTCACTCAACAATACTGTATCATCAGCAAACAACAACACCGGAATCTTCCACATCTCGCCCTCATTCATTAGAGCCACCCCCACATCACTGCCCTACCTTGCACCTCCTTTACAACCCCATCCATATAAATATTAAACAGGCATGGAGACAGCACGCAACCCTGTTTCAGTCCCACTTTCAGATCAAAGAACTCACTTAGCTCACCATCCACTCACACAGTAGCCCTAGCTCCTTCGTACATGCTCTTCACAGCACTAAACAATTTCCCCTCCACTCCATATATTCTTAACCCTTTCGCGCACAGTAACTCGATTCGCATTACATATGATGGGTTGTGCTCATGCACAAGGACACAAATCGCGTTTTAAAGCGAAAAAAATTAACCCAAAATAAAATTTTTGGCCGATTTGCGTGAAATTTGGGTGCATTCTAGCGGCCGCGCGTCTCTTCCGAGGCAAGTCATTGGCCACACTGTCAGGGGTATAGGGGGGGTGTCCGAAGCTAGGCAGAGCAGTATCTGACAAGCAGGCAAGCCATGAGGTCGCGCGAGTGTGTGTCCCTTTAAATCTTACTAATTCTCCCTCCTCCTGCACGAGGCAAAGCCCCTGTTAGACTCAGTGTTATAACAGATTATTTGTGAGCATATTTTGACATGATTATGTTGGTGGGACATAGATTTATAACTAGAAAAGCACTGTTGTTCGTTATCAGCCGTTAGGCCTACCAGCGATAAAGTGTTCACTGTGGCGGGGTTATACCACTCCCTCCTCCCTCACACCTTCCTTTGACCTCCGTTTGCTCGATAACTATTGGGCTAATCGATTTCCTGTAAGGACCATGATAAAGATCAGTGAATTCTACGTATGAATAAAACATACCTATGTAATTTATATAATGAAAAGTCCTTGTTACATAGGCGGAATTATAACGGTTGTTGTCTGTCCAAGAGGAAAGTGCACCACGGCCGCGAGTACCCTGTAGTTTTTTGCGATTTACTTGGGAACTATGAGGCGTATCAAAATATAATGGTTATCAGGAGAAAGCTCATGAAATTCTACATAAGATTATGTAATAAAAACATGAGGTGGGCGAGAAAACTTCTGAGCTAGAGGTCCCTGAAAAAAAAAAAAAAAAAAATTTTAAATGGCTTTTAGTTTTTGGCTATTTTCTCGAAACCTACATCACATCACAACCGGACAAACCTCATTTGAAAGCTAATGAAATTCTCCATCAAAACTTCTTATAACATTTTTCTGTATAATGAAAAACATTCAAACGACGATGTTGGGAAGTGAGATGAATGTTCCGAAATGTTTATTCACGATGGCCTAATGTACTTTTATTCGTTTTTTTTTTTTTTTTTTTTTTTTTTGCCTGTCAGCTAAAACAAACATCAGCGAATAAGACGATGTAGGTTTCATGGCAATATTTTGAGGTTTAGGTGGCAAAAATGAGGCGAGAATACGTGAAATTTGCGTCATGTGGGCTACCACTGAAGCGAGGGGGGGAATAAAATCATGAGCCGAGAAACTTATTAAAACTTACCATGCGCGAAAGGGTTAATACCTTCCACATACCTTGCCTATCTATTCTGTCATAAGCTTTCTCCAAGTCCATGAAGGCAGCATACACTTTCTTTCCCTTCCCTAGATACTTCTCCATTAAACATCTTAGAAAAAATATCTAATCTACACACCCTTTTCCCTTCCTAAATCCCCCTTGTTCTTCTCCAACTAACTCCTCTGTTATATGCCTAACCCTATCAATAAATATTCTGCCATATATCTTTCCAGTCACACTAAGAAGGCAAATACCCCTATGGTTACCACATACTTCTCTCTCCCCTTTTCCTTTATATAAAGGAACAATTATACCTGATTTCCAGTCCTCTGGAACCCTTCCCTCTTCCCAAGCCAATCTACACAACTTCCATATCCATTCCACAACAATCTCACCCCCATACTTCAGCATTTCACCACACACTTCATCAATTCCTGGGGCATTTCCCATCTTGATCTTCTTCAATGCTTCCACTACTTCCACCCTACTGATCTCTTCCTCCCTCCTGTCTCCTCTTCTTCTCCCAGCCATTCCCCAACCACTTATACTTGCTCTGCTCTCACTCTCTACATTCAACAAATCCTCAAAGTGCTCCTTCCATCTCCTCAATTTCTCTCTCTTCTCCACCAGCAATCTATTATTCCCATCTTTCACTCCCCTACTATTTCCCCTTTCACACTGTCTTACTTTCTTTACCTCCTTCCAAAACAATTTCTTACTCTCCCTCCATTTTACACTCAAGATACCTCTCAGACTCTTCATCCACTTTCTTTTTACTCTTCTTCACCAATCTCTTCACCTCTCTTCTCCAGCTCACATATACCTCTCTCTTCTCTCTCATCTTCTCCCCTACCTCTGCTCGCTAGCCATTCACTATATGCCTGCTTCTTTTGTTCCACAGCTCGTTTTACCTCATCATTCCACCATGCTGTCCCTTGCACACCCCTGCATCTCCTCCTCACTCCACAAACCTCCTCACACGCTGCGCCTATCTCTTCCGTGAAAATCTTACATACATCTTCCACCCCTTCCATCTGCTCTAACTCATACCTTCCCAATCTTTCTTCCACTATTCTCTTATACTCTGCCATTTTCTCACTATCTTGTAACTTCTCCACTCTTCTCACAGGAATTACTTCCTCCTGTCTTCCCCTTGGTCTCTTCACCCACTTTCTTTGCAGCCTCACCTTGGCCATCACTAAGTGATGGTCAGAGAGTCCACTCCCCCACCCTCTCCACGCTCTTGCATCCAACACTTGTCTTCTCATTTGCTCATCCACAAACACACAATCTATCATTGCCTTCCGTTCTACAAGTTCACCATCCATCCTCCTCAAAACTCCATTAACCTCACAGGCACTATATGCCAGAAATTGGGAGTTTACTCTATGTCAAGCTATGAGTATTGATTAAAAAGAAAATGCTAACATAAGGATACATTATCGATGTGAATCTTTTCTATTTAGCCCAAGTCAAATTTGGCACATCATTTTCCAGACAGATGCTATCTGGATCAATATTTTATGCCACTCTCATCCCAGCAGTATAAGAAAAATCATGTCATTCTCCCAACCATCATGGTCATCATGTGGGTTCGAGTGTTTTTAAATTCCGAGCACACAGTTTGACGTGAAAATATTTACTGTTTGTAAAACAAGCTTAGTGGGATGAAAAGGTCAGGCGAGGAGTGGAGGAAAAGAGGAAGACGTGGCTAGAGTGGAAATGGGACGGGTTCAGTTGAAATAAGAAATGAACATTCTGAGATTAAGGAGCACATAAAGAGACCAGTGAGGAGGAAAAAGGAGGAGGTAAATGATGATCTAGGAAAAAAAAAAAAAATGAATGCAAATTAATCTGAAACTAGGAAGTTACTCTGGAAAGAGAAGTGAAAATGGTAAGAAATGAGAAAGTGTGAAGGATGTAAGTAGGGAGATTATTAACCCATGGGGATGAAGTAAGGGCCAGATGGAAAGAATATTTCCAAAGTCTGATGAACCAGAATGGAGAGAGCAAAGTGACTTTTGACTGGTTTGGGAGATGTACGGAGAAGGAATGCAGTGCCAGGAAATGTGACACTAAAAGAGGTGAAGAACACTGTGAAGCGACTGAAAAATGGGAAAGCAGCTGGGGTTGATGAGGTGTATGCAGAGATAATTAAGTGTAGTGGAGAGAGTGGAATGAAGTGCTTGTTGGTGATATGTAAGAAGGCATGGATGAGTGAAACTGTGCCAGCAGAGTGGAAAAAGACAAGTGACTGTACCCCTGTACAAAAATAAAGGTATGTGAAGTGAGTGTATGAATTATTGTGGCATAAGTCTATTGAGATTGGTAGGGAAGGTACAGGTAAACCCCAGTTTAACGATGCAATTGATTAAGTAAAAACCAACTGCTAGGCGGGTATCATATCTCAGGATATATTTAACATGTAAAGTATAGGAATGCATTTTTAAGCCTTGGGTTTCCCCTCAATCAAGTCCTAAACCTACCCAAATGAGTCCCCCAAAAAGTTTAAAGCCAATCAAAATGGCCTAACAGCTGTAAATGAAGCTAACCAAAGCCTAAAACCTGTGCCCGTCTCGCTTGTACCCAGTGAAGGTCACTGGAGAATGCGATCTCCGACTTGTATTCAAACTTGGTAGAGAAGAAGCAGCAGCTCTGTACACAATCTCACCAACAGACGGTCCCAGGACAATTAAATAAACATCTGTTATGCATAATAATAATGTATGAATGACACAGAAACATCAAAGGTGTGAACTGTTGTTGAGGAGAATCACTGACATTCTGGCGGGGAATGAAATTGATGATGCAATCAGGATAGCCTTTTCAGGGGCCCCTCTTTATGTCGTCTTAGCTACTGTTTTGGTTGCTGAACGTTCCTTTATTTTCATCTCCCTTATTTTCCAACATCTATTTCGAAATTCCTTTATATTTTCAAAGTGTTTTCCCTTAAACCCTCCGTGGCCGCTGGCACTGAATGATGTTTAGCCGATAAATGGCCGCTGGCGTTGAATGACGTTTAGCCAATAAATGGCTACTGGCGTCATTTGAGCACAGCCTATAAAAAACTGCAAAAATTTTGGGGAAGTGAACGAACATTCTGAATGTCTTCAGACTGACCTACACTACACTCCCATACACCCCATCAAGCAGTTTGGGGCCTGCTGCTGTGATAAGTGGATTTTCAATTTTTTCACTCCCAGCCATGCCTAAACAAGCACAACTACACCCATTAACTCGACCCAGGCAGAAAACATCATCTTTGTCCTCTTTTGCAAAACACACACAACCACCTGTTTATGATTATGAACTAATACAAGCACAAACAAAAAAGACATGATAATAAGTGAAAAATACATTTTTGTCTTGGTATCTTCACCTATTTGCTCAGGTTTCTTGTAATGGTTTGGATCATTCGATGCAGTGCAACTTGTAGAGAACTGTGAAAACTTTTGGGAAGTGAACGAACATCTGGGACATGAGACTGACCTTCACTTCACCCTCTCACATATCCTCTCTCTGACTCTCAGTTCACCACTTGCTGCCGTAAGGCGTGGATGTATGATTTTTTCACTCGGGGCCATGCCTAAAAACACATACTGTAGTTACACCCATTATCTCGAACCAGACAGAAAAAAAAAATCTTTTTCCTCCCTTGCAAAACACATACAAACACCCAGTTTACAAGACAGCAACATATATTGCGAGTGTAACAAGGTAAAATGATAGAGAAAGGTGAACGTGTTATTATGGAAAAAATTATGTTTTCCCTCGCCTGTAAATGTATTTATTTCTGCTTTGTCTCTGTATTCATAATAATTAGACTTATTTGTAGTTTTGAAATTGCATTATGGTTATAGTTTTAGTCATGCACGTCGTGTGGGAGCTGGAATTTGTGACTCAACTTCCGTATTGCTAATCAGATCTGACCCTCCACTTTCATCTCTTGTGGGAAAGCCTAGCCTTGGAGGACATGCAGTTTTCTCATTTAGGGCTGAAATTCAACCCTTTCACTCCCTTTTCCAAGCATGGGCACAACAATAATGTAATAAATAACTCGAAACTAACATAAACATATTTTATATCAAAAATGTGAAAAAATACTCATAATTTTTTTTCCCAGCCATTCCTAACATATCATGTACTGAAATCATTCAATATCATCATATCTCCTATATGCACAACATTTCAGCACCATTTGCATTGTTTTGGGGGTAAAAACAAAAAATAACAACACCTGCGAAGTTGCACCGTCGCACCACCTCTTTGCAGCGGATATCAGTTACCGATTTTTCTGCAAATTTCGCGCTCCATTGCAAGCCACAGAATGGGTTTAGGAAGCTGGGATTTGCACTGTTAGGTGCGTCTGATCTTTCCCTTCAACATGGCAAGGGAAAAAAAATCTATTTTCAATACTTCAGAAAATGGCACCCCAGCCAGCCTGTGGTGCGCGGAAAATTCCACACCCTCAGCCACGGAGGGGTTAAACAGCCCAAATGTAAACACATGATTTATTGATCAATGATGCAATCAGGACAGCCTTTTCAATGGCCCCACTTTATGCTGTTTGAGTTACTGTTCTGGTTGCTAAGCTCCTTTAATTTCTTCTCTCTTATTTTCCAACATTTATTTAGAAATTCCTTTGTATTTTCAAAGCGTTTTTCCTTGAAAGGCCAGAATGTAAACGAATTCATGGAAGTCACAGTTTTCATCAATCCATGAAATATTTATTCTTTGAGGCTTTCATAATTATCAATACTTATATAAAATTAGTGAGTCCTCGATAGACAAAAGAGACAGGGACCAAAAAAACCTTCGTAATTCAAAATATCGTATATCAAAACAATTTTCCCCATTGAAATATACATAGAAATGGGGGGATGCATTCCAGGACCCCCTAGGACCCCCCAACTAAACTTTACCCCTCCTATTTTGAAGTAAGTAATACTGTAGAAGTAAGTAATACCTGTAGATGTAGAGAACGAGGTGGCCATTTTCTTGTACACATCCTTTTTCTTGGTCACAATCCCAAAGGTGGAAGCTGTAAGGCCTAAAGCACGCCCAATTTCCGAGACTCCCTGCCCCTCCTCATGGCGTCTTATAATTTTCAATTTCCTCTCCAGAATTAGAGTACGGTGATGCTGCTTCTTTGAAGCGGGCTCCCCCGATGCTGGAGATGATGCAGGGCGCTTAGGAGACATGTCTATACAGTATGAAAAGGTGTACAGCTGCGAAAATATCCTCACGTAGTGATGCTGCGAGGAGGGATGTGGACTACCAGGATAATTCACTGTGAAGTCAATTCACCGTCAGACAATTCCCCGTCAAAATATGGATGATTCCCGTCAGGACAATTCACACCCAAGACGATTCCCCGCCATTCCATAAATATACTTAATGTTAATTGATTAATACTATAATAACTAATTTCATGGGGACCTATCAAGGTCTATGTTCATTGAATAGCGTAGGTTTTGGATGTTATTTATAATTTGCACTTTTAGTCAATAATTAACTTGCTTCGGCCTCACTGCAGTCGACTTTGATTTACATTCTGGTGTCTCCCATTGCAGTCTTCAATAATTTTCATTGTAGTTTTTGGATAAAGTAGGTTGAGACTGACTGATTAGCTGAGAATGTAGATGTAATATGAAGATTATTCGTATAATTTTGGAGTATGACGATCGTTCACTTGAGGTTATTAGGCACTTATATAAATGCCAATGTTTCATATGTAGCCTTATGTTAACCTACCCCGTCCCGGCAGATTCTTAACCAATTACCTCCCCAAATCCGGGCAGATTTTTTTTTTTTTTTTGTTAAAACCCCTGCTTTTTATGAGAAACATCGAAAATTCAAAGAGAAATCGCTCACCTGACCTTCAAAATGCTGCTACAGGTAAGAATACCCTCACATGGCTGTGTTATCTATGGGCCTAGGCTCCAGAGAAAATGTAATCTATGGGATGGAAATTATTCCAAACCACTTATAATAGTTTTTATTTATTTGATACAGTTATATGTAGTACCAGAGCATATTGGTGTTCACATAGTAATATAAGAGATATAAGTGTTGTTTCACTCACCAAAAACATCAACATACCGCACCTTTTTTGGTGACATTACCTGATCATCATTTATGACTGTTTCTTTCTCTAACGCTATGTAAACTTTGTCCTCCGCATTGTCATCGATTGGGGAATCACTCTGGCCTTGAATTTCATACCGCGGGAAGACATGTCTTTACTATACAGGTCACTGGTAACAGGTGAGTTCCCTGGACAATGGCATGCGGGGCATACGTCACCTGATTCATGTTTCAATATACAACAGAACCTCAATTATCCGTGAGCCAGTGAACCGGAATCGGAGCTAAACCGGACAATTTAAAGAAAATTTCCAAAATCGATCAACCAGGGAAAATCCACAACGTAACCAGCATTTCAAATTCACTGCGCAACCATCCCGCCCGACTGTTTTCATTCCTTCGTCACCGAGCGCATCACTGCAATCCCTGCCAATGTTTTGAGGCTATCTCTTATACTGATCAAGCAGATCTCTTCGCTCAGACTTTCTCCTCCAATTCCACCTTAGACGATTCCAGTGCTATTCCTCCACCACTTCCCCCCTCTGACTTCCTCTTGACTGACATTAAAATTTCTTCAGCTGATGTATTTTCTGCCATCACTGGCCTCAATACTAACAAGGCATATGGGCCTGATGGAGTCCCTCCTGTTGTCCTCAAAAACTGTGTTTCAGTGCTTACACCCTGCCTAGGTAAACTCTTTCGCCTTTGCCTATCAACTTGTACCTTTCCTTCTTGCTGGAAGTTTGCTCTCATTCAGCCAGTCCCAAAGAAGGGTGACCATTCCCAACCCTCTAACTATCGTCCAATTGCTTTAACATCCTGTGTCTCAAAACTTTTTCAGTCAATCCTTAACAGAAAAATTTTAAAGCATCTTTCCTGTCACAACCTTCTTTCTGATCGTCAGTATGGGTTCCATCAGGGACGCTCCACTGGTGATCTTCTCACCTACCTTTCAGACTCGTGGTCATCCTTCTTTCGGGACCTTGGCGAAAGCTTTGCCATTGCACTTGACATCTCAGAGGCTTTTGATTGAGTCTGGCATATCCTTCTATCTGTGCCTTCATCTCCAGCTTCCTTTCTGGTCGTTCTATAGCCGCTGTTGTAGACGGCCATTGTTCTTCTCCTAGACCTATCAACAGTGGTGTTCCTCAGGGCTCTGTCCTATCACCAACTCCCTTCCTTTTATTCATCAATGACCTTCTAAGCTGTACATCTAACCATATCCACTCATATGCTGATGATTCCACCCTTCACCTTTCCATTCGGTTTCTGCAACGTCCATCTCAGCAGTTACTTCAACAAAAAAGGGATGAGGCTATGGCACACCGACTGTGTGTCTGACTTGGCTCGTATATCTGATTGGGGTGAAAATAATCTTGTTATTTTCAAAGCATCAAAAACTCAGTTCTTACACTTATCAACCTGACAAAGTCTTCCTCAAGAATACCCACTAATGTTTAAGAATGAACAGTTACGTCCTGCATCATCCTTGAACATGCTTCGGGTTTCATTCTCTCGGGATTTGTCTTGGAAAGAACATATTACAGTACATCCTTCAACTTTACGAACTTTAACTTTGCGATTCACCAATTTTGCGAGGTAGTTCCAAAAGTCATGTATTTTTTAACATTTATGAACTTTGCGACTGACCACAAACTTTGCGAGGTCGAGTGGTGGGAGAGTTGTCTTCCAGCACTAATTTGCCACTCCGATTAATGACATCATGGTTCATTGGGCGTACTGAGCCTCCTAGTTCAGTAGTCTGAAGCCCCGCCACGTTTGTTTGCACCTGTTTCCAACCAAGGTCACTGACCCTCACAATTTCGTGGTGCTCCTCGCAATACCCCAGCAGTCTAACCTTGCACGAGTGTTATCATGGCGCCAACGGGTAAGAAGAACAAGAAAATAATTTTGGAGACCAAATTGAAAATGATTGAAAGGAAAAAAGCAGTTGAAGGTAATTATGCTATTGGTCAGGAGTTTGGTGTTGGTGAATCGACAGTGAGAATGATTTTAAAGAACAGAGAACAAATCAAGCAAGCAGCAAATAACTATGGAAGTGCTCAATTTGATGGTAGAATGCTGGTGGACAACAAAGAAGTGTTAATAAAAATGGAAAGATATCTTGCTCACTACATTCAAAGAAAGGAAAAGGAAGGGGGGTTGCATTAGATGGGCGCCATATAAGGGAGCAGGCAAAGATATTCTATCACACGTGCCTTAAAAAGTCCATTAATCCTCTAACAAAACCTTTCAAGGCGTCGAGTGGGTGGCTATGCCAATTCCTCAAAAGGAAAGGGTTTAAACACATCAGGTTCAGTGGCGAGTGAGGCAGTGCTGACTACAAGTTGGTCGGCTTCACCTCAAGGTAAGCACTTTTTCCCACTCTTTCTCTCGACTCTACCTCTTAATTTTACAATGATAAATGAAACAAACATGAACTGATGTATTATACAGTAATATTAATAAGAAAACATCCTAGGTAAGAAACATTTTAAAAAAAAATGCATTTACACTGATGTGAAGACTGGCGTGGTTAACGGGACTGGTGGCGGGGCGAGGCTTGGTTACTGTGGCCCCGCGGGGCCTACGTCATCACTATCACTGTCGGCAGATATTTCCACATCTTGCTGTGTTTTTTCTGCCTCTCTCATGAATCCCTCGAAGTCAGAATCATCACTGGGGTCATCAGAATGAAAAAGGTTAGGGATGCTAGGATCGCTGGCTGCTTGGGAAGGGGTGGCAGGATGGCTGGTCGATGGGGCAGGGTCTCTTGCGGTTCTCATTAATTTTGTGATTAGAGACTGCTTCCTCTTGTTAACCCCATCTCTGTGGAGGTCAACATACAAGCGAAGCGGCCGAGAATCAACGATGCACAACCTGGCCAATATTCTCGCCGTCGCTGACCAGCTGAAAAAAAACCATCAAGAACAACGAATGTGACAATTCAGGGTTCAGCAAGCATGCCACGGAGTTGACAGGGCCCTTCGTTTTTATGCTGACCTACACAGAGATGGAGTTAACAATAGGAAGCAGTCTCTAATCACAAAATTAATGAGAACCCCAAGAGACCCTGCCCCATCGACCAGCCGTCCTGCCACCCCTTCCCAAGCAGCCAGCAATCCTAGCTTCCCTAACCTTTTTCATTCTGATGACCCCAGTGATGATTCTGACTTTGAGGGATTCATGAGAGAGGCAGAAAAAACACAGCAAGATGTGGAAATATCTGCCAACAGTGATAGTAATGACTTAGGCCCCACGGGGCAACAGTAGCCAAGCCTCGCACCGCCACCAGTCCCGTACACCAAGCCAATCTTCACATCAGTGTAAATGAATTTTTTTTTTTTAATGTTTCTTACCTATGATGTTTTCTCATAAATATCACTGTACAGTACATCAGTTCGTGTTTGTTTCATTTATCATCGTAAATTAAGAGGCAGAGTCGAGAGAAAGGGTGGGAAAAAGTGCTTACCTTAGGGTGATGTCGACCAATTTGCCTTTATTTCATATATTTAATTGTTTGAATTTTGCGAATTTTGATTTTGCAAGGTTTTTTGTCGACCATATTCTTGCAAAATTGGAGGAAGCACTGTACATCTCTTGTGAAATCTGCTTGGAAGAGATTAGGTGTGCTAAGCCAATACCGAACTTTCTTTACCCCTGCACAGTTGTTGACCTTGTACACGGGTTTCATTCGCCCATGTATGGAGTACAACTCTCATGTGTGGGGAGGCTCCCCACATGCAGCTATTCTCAATAGGGTGGAATCAAAGGCTTTTCGTCTCATTAACTCCCCTCTTCTTACTGATTCTCTTCAACCTTTGCCTCATTGCCGCACTGTTGCATCTTTATCTCTCTTCTATCGCTACTTCAACGGTCACTGTTCCTCTGAACTGTCTGCTTGCATCCCTCCACCTCTACGACGGGCACGTAGTACCCGTCTAGCAACAAACTCTCATCCCTTTTCTGTCCAACTCTCTAATGCAAGAGTTAACCGTTACTCCCAGTCCTTCATTTATGCAACTGGTCAACTCTGAAACTGTCTTCCTCTGTTTGTATTTCCTACTTCCTATGGTCTCCAGTCTTTCAAACGCAGTGTGTCCAGGCATCTAGAAATGAATGGATCTTGAATTTGGTTCTCTTTTGTATTGTTTTTGCTTTCTCTTGGAAGGAACAGTATGCAGGCCTGTGGCCTTTGGTTCCTTCTTCTTTGCATTTAAAAAAAAAAAAAGCAACACAGCTGTTTTATCACAATTTTCCGTAATATTTGGTGGAATATCAGCCATGGTTCCTGGCTGTTCGTTGAAAGATGCTGATGAATCATTTCGAAAGATCATCTGATTCATGGAGAGAAATCCAGCCTACACAGCTAATGAACTGCTTCATTTTTGTAGCTATTAATGATGACTTCCAAAATCGCCGTCATGTAGCTATCAAACGGTCAGACATCAGGGATTTCTTCCCAAGAGGCAAACATGCAAAAACAGCAAACATTTCACTCGTATCCTCCTGTTCATTTGTGGGGTTCCCAGATAGTGATGCACCAACGTCCACACCAGCAAGTACTCCAGCAAAAATGGCTGCTCCACCAGTGTCCCCTATCAGGCCTGCTCGACCCCCAGCCAGCCTATCCACTCACGTTGAATCGTCGATGAGCCTGCATCACCCACAACTCTGCGGTTCTGAGACAATTTACCGTCAAGTCAATTCGTCGTCAGACAATTCCTTGTCAAAACATGGACGATTCCCTGTCAGGACAATTCGCACCCTGGACGATTCCCTGTCATTGGATAAATACTTATTATTAATTAATCAATACCTGTACTTTAATAACTATATTTCAGGGGGATCCATCAAAGTCTATGTTCAATAGCGTAGGCTTTGGATATTGTTTATTAGTTGAACCTTTAGTCAATAATTGTTTCTTCCTCGCTATAGTCGCCTGTGAATTATATTCTAGCATCACCCATAGACAGCGAGTTTGACTTGACGGCAAATTGTCCGGAAACCATCAGTCCTTGCTGAAGACTTCTTTATAGCTTTTTTTCCTTTATTATTGACGACTAATGGTTTTCAAAAATAGTTTCACTCTGCATTTTTGTTTTTTTAATGTCCGCCAAAACTTATTCCTAGCAAAATATACGTGATGCTAGACAGCCATCATTCACGTGCTGTTTAGGTCAAAAGCTTGATTGGTAATGAGGACTTTCAAGAGGCTTAGTGGCAATCCTTGGCAATAAAAATTTTTATGGGGAGTATTAAGGGGCAAAACTAATCGGTTAGGTTAGGTAAGAATGCAATATGCAGTGATGTGTCCAGTCAGTGAGATTGTATGTAAACACACGTCTTGAGTATCATAAGACAGACATTTATAATTATCCTTAACTATATTTTTAACATAAAATATGAGGTTCACAGAACCTAACCCCCAATTTCACATGTAAATGTATATATATATATTTTTTTATCCAAGGAAGAAGGAACCAAAGGCCATGGGCCCGCATACTGTTCCTTCCAAGAAAAAGTAAAAACAATACAAAAGAGAGCCAAATTCAAGATCCATTCATTTTGAGATGCCTGGACACACTGCATTTGAAAGATTGGAGATCAGAGGAAGTAGGGAATACAGACAAAGGGAGACAGTTCCAGAGTTGACCAGTTGCATAAATGATGGACTGGGAATTACAGTTAACTCTTGCATTAGAGAGTTGGACAGAAAAGGGATGAGAGTTTGTTGCTAGATGGGTACTACGTGCCCGTCGTAGAGGTGGAGGGATGCAAGCAGACAGTTCAGAGGAACAGTGACCATTGAAGCAGCGACAGAAGAGAGATAAAGAAGCAACAGTGCGGCGAAGAGACAAAGGTTGAAGGGAATCAGTAAGAGGAGGAGAGTTAATGAGACGAAAAGCCTTTCACTCCACCCTATTGAGAAGAACCACATGTGGGGAGCATCCCCACACATGAGAGTTGTACTCTATACATGGGCGAATAAAACCCGTGTACAAGGTCAACATCTGTGCAGGGGTAAAGAAAGCTCGGAGCCGGCCCAGCACACCTAACCTCTTGCAAGCAGATTTCACAAGAGATGTAATATGTTCTTTCCAAGACAAATCCCAAGAGAATGAAACCTCTAGCATGTTCAAGGATGATGCAGGACATAACTGTTCATTATTAAACATTAGTGGGTAATCCTGAGGAAGATTTTGTCGGGTTGATAAGTGTAAGAACTGAGTTTTTGATGCGTTAAAAATAACAAGATTATTTTTACCCCAATCAGAGATATGAGCCAAGTCAGACATTAGGTGTGCCATAGCCTCATCCCTTGTTTGCTGATGTAACTGCCGAGATGGATGTTGCGGAAATCGAATGGAAAGGTGAAGGATGGAATCATCAGCATATGAGTGGATAGGGTTAGATGTACAGCTTAGAAGGTCATTGATGAATAAAAGAAAGGAAGTTGGTGATAGGACAGAGCCCTGAGGAAAACCACTGTTGATAGGTCTAGGAGAAGAACGATGGCTGTCTACAACAGCAGCTATAGAACGACCAGAAAGGAAGCTAGAGATGAAGGCACAGATAAAAGGATAGAAACCGTAAGAGGGCAGTTTGGAAATCACAGATTTATGCCAGACACGATCGAAAACCTTTGAGAAGTCAAGTGCAATGGCAAAGCTTTCGCCAAAGTTCCGAAAGGAGGATGACCAGGAGTCTGAAAGGTAGGTGAGAAGATCGCCAGTGGAGCTTCCCTGACGGAACCCATACTGACGATCTGAAGGAAGGTTGTGACAGGAAAGATGCTTTAAAATTTTTCTGTTAAGAACTGATTCAAAAACTTTTGATACGCAGGATGTTAAAGCAATTGGACGATAGTTAGAGGGTTGGGAATGGTCACCCTTCTTTGGGACTGGCTGAATGAGAGCAAACTTCCAGCAAGAAGGAAAGGTACAAGTTGAGAGACAAAGGCGAAAGAGTTTACCTAGGCAGGGTGTAAGCTCAGAAACACAGTTCTTGAGGACAACAGGAGGGACTCCATCAGGCCCATATGCCTTGTTGATATTGAGGCCAGTGATGACAGAAAATACATCAGCTGAAGAAATTTTAATGCCAGTCATGAGGAAGTCTGAGGGGGGAAGTGATGGAGGAACAGCACCGGAATCGTCTAAGGTAGAATTGGAGGAGAAAGTCTGAGCAAAGAGATCTGCTTTATCAGTAGAAGAAATAGCTACAGAGCCATCAGAGTAGAAAAGAGGAGGGAAGGATGATGAGGTAAAGTTGTTAGAAAGGTTTTTGGCAAGGTGCCAAAAGGAGCGAGAAGAATTCGAGTTGGAGAGTTGGGAACATTTAGCACGGATGAAATTATTTTTAGCAGAGCGAAGAACAGACTTAGCACGATTCCGGGCAGAAATATAAAAAAGATGTGATTCAGGGGTGGGTTGGCTCCGGTACCTTTTAAAGGCCCTCTCTCTGTTGCGGACAGCATTAGAACAAGCGTGATTAAACCAAGGCTTTCTTGCATTAGTCAGAGGATATGAAAAAGGAATGTATGCTTCCATGCCCGAGAGAATAACCTCCGTAATGCGCAGGGCACACTCAGACGGCTCCCGGCCATGGAAGCAATAATCATTCCAAGGAAAATCAAAGAAGTACTGCCTGAGGGCCTCCCAATCTGCAGCTCCAAAGTGCCACAGGCGGCGTTTCTTTGGAGGGTCCACAGGCTGTACTGGAGCAATAGGACAGGTTAAGGTAATAAGGTTATGATCGGAGGAGCCCAACGGAGAGAAAAGATTAACAGTGTAAGCAGAAGGATTAGTTGTTAGGAAAAGGTCAAGTATGTTGGAACTCTCTCCAAGGCGGTCAGGGATACGGGTAGGGTGCTGTACAAGCTGCTCTAGGTCATTAAGGATAGAAAAGATGTAGGCTTGTTCACCAGGTGGATCAGTGAAAGGAGAGGAGAGCCAAAGGTGGTGGTGAACATTGAAATCTCCTAGAATGGAGATTTCAGAGAAAGGAGAAATGGATAGAATGTGTTCCATCGTAGAAGTAAGATAGTCAAAGAATTTTTGATAGTCAGTAGAATTAGGAGATAAGTAAACAGCACAGATATATTTAGTCAGAGAATGACAGGA
>JAGKTI010002940.1:44882-61746 GCA_018397915.1 Birgus latro
TACACTGTTAATCTTTTCTCTCCGTTGACCTCCTCCGATCATAACCTTATTACCTTAACCTGTCCTATTGCTCTAGTACAGCCTGTGGACCCTCCAAAGAAACGCCGCCTGTGGCACTTTGGAGCTGCAGATTGGGAGGCCCTCAAGCAGTACTTCTTTGATTTTCCTTGGAATGATTATTGCTTTCATGCCCGGGAGCCATCTGAGTGTGCCTTGCGCATTACGGAGGTTATTCTCTCGGGCATGGAAGCATACATTCCTTTCTCATATCCTCTGACTAATGCAAGAAAGCCTTGGTTTAATCATGCTTCTAATGCTGTCCGCAACAAGGGGAGGGCCTATAAGAGGTACCGAAGCCAACTCACCCCTGAATCACATCTTTTATATATTTCTGCCCGGAATCGTGCTAAGTCTGTTCTTCACTCTGCTAAAAATAATTTCATCCGTGCTAAATGTTCCCAACTCTCCAACTCGAATTCTTCTCGCTCCTTCTGGCACCTTGTCAAAAACCTTTCTAACAACTTTACCTCATCATCCTTCCCTCCTCTTTTCTACTCTGATGGCTCTGTAGCTATTTCTTCTACTGATAAAGCAGATCTCTTCGCTCAGACTTTCTCCTCCAATTCCACCTTAGACGATTCCGGTGCTATTCCTCCATCACTTCCCCCCTCTGACTTCCTCTTGACTGACATTAAAATTTCTTCAGCTGATGTATTTTCTGCCATTACTGGCCTCAATACTAACAAGGCATATGGGCCTGATGGAGTCCCTCCTGTTGTCCTCAAAAACTGTGTTTCTGTGCTTACATCCTGCCTAGGTAAACTCTTTCGCCTTTGTCTATCAACTTGTACCTTTCATTCTTGCTGGAAGTTTGCTCTCATTCAGCCAGTTATAAAGAAGGGTGACCATTCCCAACCCTCTAACTATCGTCCAATTCCTTTAACATCCTGCGTATCAAAAGTTTTCGAGTCAATTCTTAACAGAAAAATTTTAAAGCATCTTTCCTGTCACAACCTTCTTTCTGATCGTCAGTATGGGTTCCGTCAGGGAAGCTCCACTGGCGATCTTCTCACCTACCTTTCAGACTCCTGGTCATCCTCCTTTCGGAACTTTGGCGAAAGCTTTGCCATTGCACTTGACATCTCAAAGGTTTTCGATCGAGTCTGGCATAAATCTTCAATTTCCAAACTGCCCTCCTACGGTTTCTATCCTTCTATCTGTGCCTTCATCTCTAGCTTCCTTTCTGGTTGTTCTATAGCCGCTGTTGTAGACGACCATCGTTCTTCTCCTAGACCTATCAACAGTGGTGTTTCTCGGGGCTCTGTCCTATCACCAACTCTGTCCCTTTTATTCATCAATGACCTTCTAAGCTGTACATCTAGCCCCATCCACTCATATGCTGATGATTGATTCCACCCTTCACCTTTCCATTCAGTTTCCACAATGTCCATCTCAGCAGTTACTTCAACAAAAAAGGGATGAGGCGATGGCACACCTAATGTCTGACTTGGCTCGTATCTCTGACTGGGGTAAAAATAATCTTGTTATTTTTAGTGCATCAAAAACTCAGTTCTTACACTTATCAACCCGACAAAATCTTCCTCAGGATTACCCACTAATGTTTAATAATGTTCAGTTCAGTCCTGCATCATCCTTGAACATGCTTGGGGTTTCATTCTCTCGGGATTTGTCTTGGAAAGAACATATTACATCTCTTGTGAAATCTGCTTCCAAGAGATTAGATGTGCTAAGCCGATTCCGAACTTTCTTTACCCCTGTACAGTTGTTGACCTTGTACACGGGTTTTATTCGCCCATGTATGGAGTACGACTCTCGTGTGGGGAGGCTCCCCACATGCAGCTCTTCTCAATAGGGTGGAGTCAAAGGCTTTTCGTCTCATTAGCTCTCCTCCTCTTACTGATTCTCTTCAACCTTTGTCTGTTCACCGCACTGTTGCATCTTTATCTCTCTTCTATCGCTACTTCAACGGTCACTGTTCCTCTGAACTGTCTGCTTGCATCCCTCCACCTCTACAACTGGCACGTAGTACCCATCTAGCAACAAACTCTTATCCCTTTTCTGTCCAAGTCTCTAATGCAAGGGTTAACCTTTACTCCCGGTCCTTCATTTATGGAACTGGTCAACTCTGAACCTGTCTTCCTCTGTCTGTATTTCCTACTTCCTATGATCTCCAGTCTTTCAAACGCAGTGTGTCCAGGCATCTAGAAATGAACGGATCTTGAATTTGGCTCTCTTTTGTATTGTTTTTGCTTTTTCTTGGAAGGAACAGTATGCAGGCCTGTGGCCTTTGGTTCCTTCTTCCTTGCATAAAAAAAAAAAAAAGGAAGAATTATTGTAGAGAAAGTAAATGAGAGATCAGAAATCCTTGTGAGTGACAAAGAGGGTGGCTTTAGAGGTCGCGGAGGATGTGTGGATCAAATATTTGCAGTAAGACACAGTGAAGAAGGTGTGTGAGAAGGACAATAAGGTGTTTATGGCATTTATGGATCTGGAAAAAGCAAATAACAAAACAGACACAAAAAGATTATGGAAGGGTTTGTGGATGTACGGTGTAGATGATACGCTGCTAGGTGCAGCGAAGAGTTTTTATGATGATAGTGAGGCATGTGTAAGGGTAAATGGGCATCTAGGTGATTGGGTCAGAATCAATGTGGGCATGCAACAAGGTTGTGTGATGTCCCCATATTGTTCAATATATACAGTAGGCGGGAAAGTATTGACGCTTTTTTGCCAACGTCATTTTTTTTGCGTTAAGTGAAGTAGGGTCAATACTACCTTCCCCTGTGATGCAAAATGAGCTGACGCTTTTCCAATGGGAGCTGGCAACCCTGCTTGATAGGTTTGGCACCACAGGAGCAGGCTCAGTAATGTTTGGGCAGCCACAGGAGGAGGATTGTCTCTGTGAGTGATGCACAACGAGTGCATGTTTTGACTCAAATAACACAGTTATTTGGTTACCTACCACATTCTCATCATGCCTAAAGTAACCACAAGCAAGGAAAAACGTGTGGAAGTGATTACTTTATACAAAGATGGCCACAAACTCCCATTTATTGCAAATCAGATGGTGTTAGACTGAGGACAGTGCACAGACTGGTGAAGCGTTTCAAGGACAGTGGGGAGGCCATTCCTCCCACTCCACTTCCCAAGCCTGGAAGACCTCGTAAGACAACCTTCAGGAACCGTCAGCTGATCTCAAGGCAAGTCAGCAAGGATCCAAGGCTAACAGCATGGGATTTAAAAGAAAAGAACCCACAGTTGCTGGCAGATGTGTCTGTCAGAAGTGTGCAGCAACTGTTGCATAACGATCTGGGCTACAGGAGTTTTTGTGCTCGTAAAAAACCACTGCTAACTGCACTTCAGAAGAAAAAGAGAATAAATTTTTGTAAGAAATATCTTGCCTGGAGTGAGGAGCAATGGAAAACTGTGCTTTGGAGTGATGAGTCAACATTTACTGTCACTGGTACCCCTTCATCACGAGTGTACCGCAAACCAGGCAGTGACCCCCTGGATCCTAAGTACACTTCCAAGTTTGTTAAATACCCAGCCTCACTCATGGCTTGGGGCTGCTTTACATATTATGGTGTTGGTAGGTTGGTAATTCTACCTGCAAATGAAAAAGTGAACCAGAACAATTATTTGGAGCTCTTATGTGATGTTTTAAGTGACTCTTTTGATAAAACCAAGGCAAGAGTATTTATGCAAGATTCTGCCCCTGCACATGTTGCAAAGTCAGTGAAACAGTGGCTAACAGACTGTGAGGTTCCCTTTATTCGAGATTGGCCCGGAATCAGCCCAGATATCAATCCCATAATTTATGAGCGCCCATGAAGCGGCAGCTGGGTAGTATGGACACATCATCTTTGCCTAAACTTAAGGCTGCAGCTATGGGGCAGTTTTAGTCCGTCTGTTCTGCAAAACTACGCCATCAGTCTCCCCAGACGCCTTAAGAAGATAATAAAGGTGAAGGGGAATGCCAGTAAATACTAAATTCAATGGTGAGTGTTAATGTATTTGTTTCTCCTTGCTAACCACAAGAATGTTTTCTTTTTTCAAGATGGCGTCAACACTTTCCGCGCCTACTGTATATATATATATACATATGGATGTGGTGATGAGAGAAGTAAAAACACGAGTAATGGAGAGAGGGAGGGTGTTGGTCATGAATGTTAATGGATGGAATACCTTATATTTGTTGTATGCTGATAATGCAGTGATGCAGTAATGCCTGTAAGACCCAGACACCCAAGTCCCGGACATTTTTGGCTCAGGCAGTTTTGTGTGTGTGTGGGGGGGGGGGGGACGGGCCTGACATGTTTTCAACCGTACTTTGAACTTGGTGCGCGGCGCGGAACAGCTGTGTTTTGCCACGTAGTTCTGCTGACGTCTGGCAGGGCGACCCTACGTCCTCTCCATTTCCCGCCTACCCATCGTCGCAAGTGCACACTCGTCACCATAGCCGCCCACATGCTCGTTTTTGTGGTGGTGCCCTACCAGCTGCAGGCCCTGATGTTCCTGTGTTACCTCTTACTCGTGTGTGCGATGATGCCAACCGAGAGGAGAAAACAAGTGGTTCTGACTCTGGAGAAGAAGCAGGAGATACTGGAGAAGGTGGACATGGGATGGTCAATGTCCCACATCATATGAGAATTCAACCTGGCCCGCTCTACCTTGTTCGATATCAAGAAATCCTGGGACAAACTCACCCAGTACATGGCTGACTTCGCATCGAAGGCAAAACGCAATGTGCAGAGGAAGATTATGTACCCTCCCAGGTTTGCAGAAGTCGACCACTCCATGCTGATCTGGTACAGACAACAATGTGCTGATGGTGTGCTGGTGCATGGTACGGAGCTGAAGGCTGCTGCTGAGAAGTTCACAAGGTTTACACCCCAGACTTCTAGGCATCCGAGGGTTGGCTCATCGCTTTCAAGTTACGACATGGACTTAACAACCATGAGGCCCATGGCGAAGCTTTGGACACTAACAAGGAGGGAGTAGAAGAGTTCAGCAGAAGGTGAAGGGCTTGATCGACAGGGAGGACCTCACTCTCGGTCAAGTCTACAGTGCTGACGAAACTGGTTTATTCTATCGCTTGCTGCCAACAAACACCCTAGCAGAAGAGACAAAAAGGCATGTACCTGGACGCAAGCTCCCCAAGCAGCAGATATCTGCTTTGTGTTGCGCCAATGGTAACGGCATGCACCGGCTCAAGACTGTTACAGTTGTTCATGCAAAGCAGCCTTGGTGCCTTCGTGGGTTGATGGACGTCCTTCCTGTCGTGTGGTACCATGCTGTGAAGGCTTGGCTCACACCCAAGATCTTCAAAGACTAGTTTCACCAGCACTTCGTCGAGGAGGTCATACATTATCAGATGAAGACACTGGGAATCCCACGCAATCAGGTAAAGGCTCTCCTTCTCCTAGACAATGCACCTGCGCATCCGTCCGACAAGGAGTTGGTGGCTGAGAATGGCCGCATTAGGCGCTTCTTTTTGCCCCCTAATATGACTGCTCTCATCCAATCAATGGACCAAGGAGTGATCATGGCTACGAAGAGGCTATATCGTCAGAAGTTCCTGGGCGAGATGATGGTTGTTCTCGAGGATGAGGATTAGCACAGGAAGGAACAGGACACGCTAGGCCAGCGGACTATGGAAAATCTTCGCCGCTACAACCTCAAGACAGCCATCTACAACTGAGCCGGTGCTTGGAGGGAAGTCTCTGTCGTGACTCTGGAAAGTGGATGGTCTCGTCTGTTTCTCGGGGCCGATAATATTGCATGACTTCTAAGTTTTAATGTGGGTGACTTCCATGCACGTCCTCATGCTGCTAGCGAAGAGGTGGATGTGGATGAAGTGCATGAGTGGTTGGATGATGATAAGGGCGATCCTGGGTATCAGATCATGTCTGATATCGAGATCGCATCTTCAGCTGCAGGTACAAGTACCCAGCTTGAAGATTTCGATGAGGACAGTAATGATGATGCGGACTCCTCTCAGCGCGCCACTACTCGAGCCATCCCCAAGCTGAGCGCACTCCAGAAGCGTGTTGAGTTCGTTCTGGACTACCTTGAACACCCGGACTGCAACCGGGAGATGGGGCCCCTAAGGCTTGTGGAGGAAGTTTGCACTTTTAGGCAGCACATCATCACTCACAAGAATCGCCGTACTTTATGTCACTCAACCATTGACTCTTTCTTCAGGTCCGTGATTCCTGCCGTGCCCAGCCCTGGCTCCACACCACTGCTTCACCAAGACAAGGCTTTCACCTCTGAGCCACAACCCAGCACAGCAGCCACGGTGGAGTCGCCACTGGACGTGAGTTTGCAGCTTTCTTCGGAGTTGTCTACAGTGGGTAGTCCACCACCCCTCGGCCACCTGCAACACCTACTCTGGGACTCTGACAGTGAATAAACAGCAAAAGCTTGCCACTAGACCACAGGGGAGTTTACAGAGTTGTGCAGTGGTAAGAACACAATGTGCAGTGTTAAGAAATTAAAATCCAGAGTGCCAAGGATTAAGTGCAGAGTGCAACACTGGTGAGTTTCAAGTGCAGCACAAGTGAGAAAAGAATGTACCGTGTTAAGAAATTAGAATTCAGAGTGCCAAGGATTAAGTGCAGAGTGTAACACTGGTCAGTTTCAAGTACGACACAAGTAAGAAAAGAATGCGCAATGTTAAGAAATTAGAATTCAGAGTGCCAAGGTTTAAGTGCACTACAACACTGGATTACTGTACGTGCTTTAAGAGCACTTTCACCACTGTCACAGCCGTAGAGGAGGCGGGTTAATCTTCGCGACGGCCAAGGACGGGTTGTAAGTACCCTGGAAACTGCTAAATATATTCCATACTCACCTCTAATTCCTCATTCTCTGGTTCCATTTCATTCATTTCATGATTTCTGTGCCTTATTTGTGTGAACAGGGTCTTAAGTAGGTGCTGTGCATGTCCGGCAGGGAGTTACAGTACCTTGGAAACTGCTAAAAATTTTACATACTCACCTTCAATTCCTCAATCTATGGTTCCTTTTCATTTACTTCATGCTTTCTGTCTCTTACTTGTGTGAAGAGGGTCTTAAGTAGGTGCTGTGCATGTCTGGTAGGGAGTTACAGTACCCTAGAAACTGCTAAATATTTTCCATACTCACCTTTAATTCCTCATTCTCTCATTCTTTTTCATTTATTTCATGCTTTCTGTCCCTTACATGTGTGAATAGGCACAGTTTAAGGATTTGAATTTCATTAAATCGGGCTTTACTGATCTACCAGAAATGTCGTAAAAATACCCCCACTAATACAGTAAGACCTCACTAACTAATTGGGGCTCAGGCCAGTCCGAAATATGCGATTTTCCGATAAAAGCGACATCCGGACTTACCCCTGATAATCCGGACTTATTCCGATATATCAGACATTAGTCCGGATTGCATCGGTAGTTTTCACCACCATTGCTGTATTGTACTGTGTTATACCTTCACTACATTAATCAAATGGTATAATAATACTGTACTGTGCACTGAAAAACATGTCTTTTACTTGTCTTATTGTGGTGAACATAACTGAAGTTGTCAGGCAGTCCAGACTGCTTTCTGGCTATATTGGACTTTTTCCGATATATAGGAGTTTAGTCTGGTAGCTCCTCGAGTCCGTTAAAAGCGAATTCCTGTCTACTGAAGTCCGTTATATCGAGGTTTTACTGTACTAATACACCAGTCCTGTATGAAACAGCCCTAGCATGTATTCAATATGGACGGTGGGTGTTAGCGCCAAAGTGGTGACATGTGGAGGTGTATGGTATGTAGGAGGACTGCTGGGCCTTGATAGCAGGCTGTGAAGCCTAGGCCCAGAGTCAGTAAAAAAAAAAAAAAAAAAAAAGTGCTGTGCATGTCCGGTAGGGACTTATTTAGGTGATTTTCAGAGTTAGGTTGGGTTAGGGTCCATAGGTACCTGTCCAGGAGGCATTTTCCCAGGTCTCGGACAAACCCAAGTTCTGGACATCTCTTTGGCTGTAATTCATCGGATCTTGGAGGGATTACTGTATTTGCAAATGCCGGACAAGAGCTTGGTAGACTAGTGCAGAGTTTTGTAGATGTCTGTGAGTGTTGTGCTTTGAGACTAAATGTAGAAAAGAGTAAAATGATGGTTATTGAGTAAATGAGGACTCCCGGTGTGAAGTTCCAGTGAATGGAGAGAGACTGGAATTAGCAGAGTTCAAATAGCTGGGTACAGTGATAGAAAAGGAGGAAAATGTGCAAAAGAAGTGGAAAGTAGAGTGACACAAGGAAGGAAGGTAGCTGGTGCTACAAAGGCATTGATTAAAAACAGAGGCTTAAGTGTTGCAGCTGTGTGAGTCTTATATGATGATGCAGCAGGTATGTCTAGGTTGACTGGGTTGACTGCTGAAAAGATGAAGGCCTCACGAGATACAGAAGTGAGGTTAGTCACTGACCTGATAATTATGATTACATACGGTATGAGTGTGTTGTCCCAGATGATTCGCTGAAGAGTGTAATTGTAAATGTGTACAAGGGGAAGGGTGATACCCTGGAAAGAGGAAATTATAAAGGTATAAAGCTTTTAGATTAGACAATGAAGGTAATGGAGAGAGTTCTAGAAGGTATGATGAGAGAAAGAGTGAATATTGATGAGATGCAGTTTGGGTTTTGCCAGGCAGAAGGAACACTGATGCCATATTCATTGTTCGACAGCTTCAGGAAACATATATAGGAAAGAAAAGGGAACTGATTTTGTTGATTTGGAGAAGGCCGTTGACAGAGTCTCTAGAGAGGTAGTGAAGTGGGCAATGAGAAAGCTTGGGATGGAGGAGTGGCTGGTTAGGGTGGTAAGAGTGAATGGAATTTGAGTGACAGGTTTTCCATGAATGTTGGTGTGTATCAGGGGTCAGTTTTGGGTCCCTTGTTGTTTATCATGGTACTTGAAGCCCTCTCACATGACTTCAGAAATGGACTCCTGTGGGAGATGTCGTATGCTGGTGATTTGGTGTTGATTGCAGAGAATAAAAGGGAGGTGGCTGAAAGGTTTATGAAGTTGAG
The DNA here is from genome assembly GCA_018397915.1 of Birgus latro. NCBI lineage: Eukaryota > Metazoa > Arthropoda > Malacostraca > Decapoda > Coenobitidae > Birgus > Birgus latro. The sequence continues at coordinate 53,957 of JAGKTI010002940.1, forward strand.
AGAAGGTATGGGGCACAAAGGCTTAAGAGTAAATAGAGATAAAACAAAAGTGATGATATCTAGGGCTGGTGGCAGTACTGTCAAAGAAGAGGGAGAGTGGCCATATGCAATTTGCCACACGGGCATGGGAAGTAATTCCATCTTGTGCAGTGTTTCTGATGAGTGGGTGCAAAAGAGATGTAGTGGTATTAGAGGTAGATTGCGAGATAATGCTGACCATGTGTGCGGTGTGTCGGGAAGAGCAGATGGTGATTGTCAGGCGTGAAAAGACTGTACAGTACTTGCTGGCAAGACTCTTGAGTGTGTGGAAGAGTTTCGTTATTTGGGAGACATGTTATGTGCTGGAGGTGGGGCTGGAGCCAGCTCTGTGGCTAGGGTGAGAAGTGGTTGGAAAAAGCTCAGGGAGCTGTTGCCTCTCCTGACACTGAGAGGACTTTCTGTACATGCTAAGGGATCTTAGTATGCAGCACGTGTAAAGATTGTAATGCTGTATGGTAGTGAGACGTGGACAGTAAAGGAACAGGATATTCACAGGCTCAAGTGTACAGAAATGACAATGATTAGATGGATGTGCAGTGCATCCCTAAGTGCAAGGCCTGGGGGAGCTAAGTTTACGATGGAAGAGTTGAGAGGTAGGATGAGAGTGTATTGGTGTTGTCATGAGGAGCGGTAGATTGAGGTAGTTTGGGCATTTGGTGAGGATGAGGGATGATAATTGGGTGCAGAAAGTGAGAAGCGTTAATATTGGGGGTGGGGTTGCGAAGAGTAGACTGAAGAAGACCTGGGACGAGGTCATTAAGTGTGACCTCAGGGTTAAGGGACTGAACAGGGAGGCGGCCATAGATCAAGCAGTATGGAGAGCCGCCATTAGGTGACCAAGGCCGACGCATGCAAGCATGTTGAAGCCTCCAAAAACGAAAATGAAAACGATGTGAGACTATCGTGTGGAATGAAAATTAAAAGTCACGAGTGAGAGCAGTGGAGGTGGGACTGCTGAAGAATGTATGTGGAGTACAGAGAGTGGATCGGCTCTGGAATAATGTGATTCGTGAAAGATGCAGAGTGAGGAAGTCTGTGGACACCAGAATCGAACCGAGTGTACTGAAATGGTGTGGTCATGTGGAGAGAATGGATGACAATAGAGTGGTGAAAAAGGTATATCTGAGCAAATCTGTAGGAGGGAGGAGGTGAGGTAGGCCAAGGAGAAGGTGGAGGGATATGGTGGATGAGTGTGTTAGGAAGAGAGGTACGGAAGTTTGTGAGGCTAAGGGACTGATAAGAGACCGAGCTGGCTGGATGAATTTTGTGTGGCGAAGTGCATAACCAGGGATTTGGCACCCCTTTTAACGTGACAGCAGTCAGATTAACTCTATCAGATGGATATATGTGAAGCTACAGGACGTAATAAAATTTTTTGTTTGGCCTATCTGATGGAGCCAGGATTCCATGGGCTCGAATGATGAGTGAATGGAAGCATTGCCCACCAAACTGGACAAACTTGGGCTGTCTGGATGTTGCTACTCCTCACCCTGCCTAGGGCAGGAAAGGAGGTCCAGATGATGATGATGATGATGATGATGATGATGATGATGATGAAGATAATGATGAATGCTAGAGTTGTTAGGTTAGGTTAATACCATTACAATTCAGCTTAAACTGCTAGAATTCAGCAGTTATGTTTGGTAGTTCAGTTAGGTTAGGTTAGGTTAGGTTAGGTTAGGTTAGGTTAGGTTAGGTTAGGTTAGGTTAGGTTATGGCTGCTGTAATCGTAGTCTGTGAGTGTATACTTACCTCTGCCATACTTCTAACCATGGCCTTATAATAAAGCATCACTAAATAGAAATTTTCAACTAAGAAATAGCAATTAAATAAATTTTGGAAACTGAATAGTGGCCTTTTTTCACATGGAATTTAAGAGTGGCAATGCAAGACATGGGAAACTTTCCGCCATTATGGATTGCTCTATAAGTGGGTGGGTTTACAAGTTGAGTGGCACTAAAAGACAATATATACAGTACAGTACCTAGAACTAAATGATTCATTATCTGAATTTCATGACTGGTTGACTTCATAAGTGCCTACTGCTATATTACACTTCCTTTACCTCGCCTGGATCATTAAACCACAGCTCAGGGTGAAGACGGTCAGGATGATTACGTTTCCTCTCCAGCTCCTTAGATATCCGATCAACTTCACTCTCTTCATCATCGCTACTTGAAGTGGTGTCACTGTCACTGCAGCCACTGTTATCACTGCTACTTTCATTCTCACTGCTCTGCTGCCTATCAACCTGTCCAAGATAAAACATATGGTAAATATACTGTGATACAAAACCTGAGATGGTGAAAAGCAGCAAAAAATAAATAAATAGAAAAATAAATAGGGAAGGCCTGTAAGTATAAGCTATTTTGGCGAGGAAACGTAGACATGGTGGTGTTGGTGTGCTGGTTGAGTAGAAATGGGTGGAATGTGTCATGAATGTAATGGGAGTATGTGAAAGGATTATAGCAGTGACAATACTGCTTGGAAAACTCATGATTTCAGTTATACTTGCATATGCTCCATAGGTTGGCTTGGATGATGAAGAAAAAAGATAGATTCTGGGATTAAAAAAAAAAAAAAAAAAAAAGGGTTTTACGCCAGGTATCCCCGAAGGGCTAAGGCGTTGCCCCTGGGTAGAGGACTTTTGGATTGGAGCATGTAGCATTTTATGACCGAATGCCATTCCTGATGTCTACCAATGACCCTTGGGTGAATTCGATCCTCCGACCCTTCGGTCAGAGTGGAGCGCTCTAACGCACTGAGCCACGGCTAATATGCATGATGATGAGACTGATGTTATAGCTGGGAATTTAAATGGTCATTTGGGTGAAGCTGCTCAAGAATATGAAGGAGTACATGGAGGATGCACATATGGTAAGAGAAATGCAGAAGGGGAGAAGATCTGATTTGGGGAAGCAGCCTGCTATCAAGGCCCAGCAGTCCTCCTACATACCATACACCTTTACATGTCACCACTATGGCGCTAACACCCACCGTCAATATTGAATACAGGCTAGTGCTGTCTCATAGAGGACTGGTGTACTGGTATTAGCGGGGGTATTTTTACGACATGTCGGCGGCTCATCCAGTAGATTAGTAAAGGCCTGATTTAATGAAATTCAAATCCTTAAATTGTTCCCTGCCCCAGTGAGGATTTGAACCTGAGTCCGTTAGGACGCAAGCCACCTCTCTACCGATCAAGCCACCACATGCATTTCAGGAAAAGGAAGAGTAGGCTGATTACTTATGAGTCTGACTATTTCCTGGTAAGGAGGTCTGACAGGAGGTTAGTGAAGGAAGTTAAGCTATAGTAAGCAAAGAGCATGTGCAGCAACACATGTTACTGATATGTGACATGGTGTTAATCGTTTCGTTTAGTTTTTGAAGGCTCCAACATGCTTGCATGCGTCGGCCTTGGCCACCTAATGGCGGCTCTCCATGCTGCTTGATCTTTGGCAGCCTCCCTGTTCAGTCCCTTAACCCTGAGGTCACACTTAATGACCTCGTCCATTGTCTTTCTCGGTCTACCCCTCCCAACCCCTCCCCCAATATTAACACTTCTCACCTTCTGCACCCAATTATCATCCCCCATCCTCTCCACATGTCCAAACCACCTCAGCCTACCTCTCCTCATCACAACACCAATACACTCCAGTCCCATCCTACCTCTCAACTCTTCCATCGTAAACCCAGCCCTCTCGGGCCTTGCACACAGGGACGCACTGCACATCCACCTAATCATTGTCATTTCTGCACGTTTAAGCCTGCAAATATCCTCTTCCTTTACTGCCCAGGTCCCAATACCATACAGCATCACACTCCTAAAACATGCTGCATACAAAGACCCCATAGCACGTAAGAAGAGTCCTCTCAACGTCAGGAGAGGCAACAGCTCCCTGAACTTCTTCCAACCACTTCTCACCTTAGCAACCGAGCTAACTCCAGCCCCACCTCCGGCACATAACATGTCACCCAAATAACAAAACTCTTCCACACACTCAAGAGACTTACCTGCAAGCTCAATCCTTTCATGCGTAAATCTCCACCTGCTCTCCCCGACATGCAGCACACATAAAATCAGCATCATCTCAGAGTCTACCTCTAATACCACTACATCTCTTGTGCACTCAGTTATCACAAACACTGCAAAGGATGGAATTGCTTCCCACACATTTGTGGCAAACTGCACATGGCCACTCTCCCTCTCCTCTGATTGTACCACCACCAACCCTAGATATCATCACTTTTGTTTTATCTGCATTTACTCTTAACCCCTTGTGCCCCATACCATCTCTCCACTTCTTAAATCTTCCCTCAGCCTCCCTTTCATTCTCTGCAATCAACACCAAATCAACAGCATACAACACCTCCCACGGGAGTCCATCTCTGAAGTCACGTGGGAGGGCTGCAAGCACAATGATAAACAACAAGGGACTCAAAACTGACCCCTGATGCACACCAACATTCACAGAAAACTCATCGCTCAAAACTCCATTCACTCTCACCTGGGTGCGAGCACCCATGTACATGGCCATAACAACCCTAACCAGCCACTCTTCCAACCCTAGCTTTCTCATTCCCCACTTCGTCACCTCTCTAGGGACTCTGTCAAAGGCATTTTCCAAATCAACAAAAACAAAATACAATTCCCTTTCCTTTCCAATATATTTTTCCTGAAGATGTCGAAGAATGAATATGGCATCAGTGGTCCCCCTGCCTGGAACACACCCAAACTGCATCTCATCAATATTTACTCTTTCTATAATTATACCTTCTAGAACTCTCTCCAATATTTTCATTATCTGATCTAAGAGCTTTATACCTCTGTAATTTCCCCTTTCCAGGGCATCACCCTTCTCTTTGTACACATTTACAATTACACTCTTCAGCCAGTCATCTGGGACAACACACTCATATATAATCATATTTATCAGGTCAGTGACTAACCTCACCCCAGTATCTCGTGAGGCCTTCAACATTTCAGCAGTCAACCCAGACATACCTGCCACCTTCCCCACCCGCATCCCACCTATTGTCTCACTCACAGTAGCAGTGTCAATCACAGGCCAAGAGCCAAACACTGGATCTGCTGGCTTCAAACCTTCCCTGTCCCAGACAAACTCCTCATTCAACAAGCTATAATGCTCTCTCCATGCATCTTTAATATCACCACTGTTCACCACTACCCTTCCTTCATCATTCTTCACACACTGCTCACATACAATATCCCGATTATCTCTCTTCACCTGATTTGCCACCCTAAAAATCGTATTTTTCCTATCCCCATGATTTAGATTATCAAGTAAAAGTCTCTGTGAGTCAGACTGCACCCTGTATACCTCTCTTCTAGCCCTATGCTTGCCTGCCAAGTGCTCCTCCCTGTTACCACCCTTCTTCCATTCCCAGGAAAGCCTTCTTTTCTTCTTAACCCGCCGAGTCCCGACCATTTTTTTACCCAGCCTACCCCCAGGTCCCGACTGATTTTCGACTTTTTGTTTTTTGGTTGAAACCTTCGCTTTTGGTGAGAAACATCAAAAATTCATAGTGAAATCACGATCCTGAGGTAAAAAAATGTTGATACAGGTGTCACTCAACCTTATGTTTTCCTTCTTTTTCAGGGTACCTGACTGCAAAAAACGAACTATGGAAGGGTTAACTAATTCAAGCCACTTTAAATTATGTATTTATTTCATTTATTTGGTACGAATTTATGTGTAGCAAAAGTCTATATTGGTTTTCACACAATAACATAGGCATTTATAAGCATTGTTCACTTACCCAAAACCCCAGTATATGGCACAGTCCTTTATGACATTACCACCTCATCACTTCTGTTTGTTTCTACCTCTAGCTTCTTTGTTTCTTTGTCCTCCACCTCAGGAATCACTTTCACCGTGAATTTTGTCATTGGAGAGACCGTGGGGCAACATACCTTTACTGGCTAGGTTACTGCTGACAAGTGAATTGCCCAGTGTGAGGGGGAGGGGGGGGAAGGGGGGTTAGGAGGGGCCAGGCAGTATCCCCACTTGATAGCAGGTAGAGGACGGTCTCCTACATAAGCCTACCAAAAATCACCCGCGAATGCTGAAAAATGTGCACACAATGGGCCTTGCAATTGAATGACGTACGATGCACGTCGTTGGGTCTGTCTGCGGAAAAAAGTAGCAATGTGCATCGTATGTCGATGGGACTCGGCGGGTTAACTGCGGCTTCTACACCCTCATCCCCCCACCAAGTTACTTTATGTCTTGGTGGGCCTCTTGTCCAACCGCATATTGCATCGGTAACTCTCAACAGGTTGTTCTTAAGGGCTCTATACTGTTCATTAACGCCTCTATCTACGACTCCCTGTTCAGCCACCACTCTCCTCATCACACTATAAAAGGCATCCCTTACTGATTGGTTTCCCAGCTTCTATATTTTCCTCCTAGGTACATATGTCCTCCTTCTTATCACTCGTTCTTTAAGTACCATGTCACAAATCAACAGTTTGTGCTGCTGCACACACTCCTCACTTCCTATAACTTTAACATCCCTCAGTAACCTCCTATCAACCCTCCTGACCAGAAAATAATCTATCTGACTGCTACTTCCCCCGGACTCATACGTAATCAACTGACTCATTCTTTTTCTAAAATGTGTGTTGCACACAATCATGTCCATAGCCTCTTCAAACTCGAGTATTCTTTCCCGTTCTGCATTCCTCACACCACATGCACATCCCCCATGGACTCCTTCATAACCTTGAGCTGCTTCACCCACACGACCATTTAAATCCCCTCCCAGAACCACTACCTCATCATCGCCCATACCACCTACTACACGTATTAAATCATCCCAAACTCTATCCTTCTCTGCATCACCCAATCCTGCCTGTGGAGCATACGCCGATATAACTGCAATCATTTTCCTACCGATCAAAATTTTCACTACTAATATCCTTTCTCTTACTCTGATAACATTCATAACATATTCCACCCATTTCTCCGCAACCAACACCCCCACACCCCCATATCCGTCATTTCCCCCCTGCCAAACCAACTTATAGCAGCAATCCTTCTCAACAATCTTTCTGGCTGATCCACCCCTGTACCGGACTTCCTGCAAACATGCCACATCCACCCACCTTCTACTGAATGCCTCAACGACATCCTCCGCTCATCCCCTCAAACTTCCCACATTCCACGAACCCACTCTGAACCTCCTGGGTGCTTTACTGTCCTCAGGCTTGCTTTGATTCTTATATTTGTAAGTCATAGTTGGTGATGAAGAAAACCTATACACTATCTATCTATTGACAGATGCCTTAATCCCGTAATGTGTGGCCTGGGGGTAGGGGGGTTTTCAAGAATTCTCCCCCAGTATCCCTGCTTGTCGTAAGAGGCGACTAAAAGGGTTGGTGGTGGGTTAGTGCCCCACCCCGTAAAAACAACTGTAGGAGGAGGCTGTAGCACGGGCCGAACAGGGTAGTACTCCCAAGGGGAATGGAATGCTGGTGATAGGGAGAGCTGGAGCTCCTTTCACTAGCTACCTAATCATCCTCCTTTGCTGACCTTTTCAGTGTGACAGTAACATGGAGAGTAGACCAGCATACTCTCCCAAACATTTCCTCTAACTATCCTATGCACTACACCACATGCGCTTTACATATCACACAACGTACCCCACTACGTTACAGGGGTTGACGCCAGCAAGGGCATGCGGCCAGAAAACTTTGCCCCCGCTACCTAGTGGCGGACTTTGGGGGG
>JAGKTI010002941.1:0-31697 GCA_018397915.1 Birgus latro
TGCAGCCTTATTTATTTGTACTTTAAATCAATATTTATATAAAACAGAAGTCTACCATGGCGTGTTTGATGATCTGGAGGGGAAATATCTGCTAACTTTGGTTCGTTTTTACTCTGAAAACTTTATTAATAGTTAAAGTAAACACAGATTCATGACCGTATTTCAGATAATTAGGCGTGTACTGTATGAACCTATATGGTGATAAAAATTATATTTTCCAATGAAAAACGCTGATCCGGTGAACGGCCGCAGACTCGGGATTTCTTCGCACCCAAATTCTATCCTACCCCAACCAAAGCAACCCGACCTAACTTAACCAGTCTAACTTTACCTAATCTACTTTACCAACTTTAACAACATAACCTATACTATCCTAGTGTAACTTATCCGGTTAATCAAACCTAACCTAACCAGTCTATATCCACACCTAACCTAACCAATCTATATTCACACCTAACCTAACCAATCTTTATCCACACCTAATCTCACCTAACCAATCTATATCCAGTACACCTAACCTAACCTAAGCAATCTATATTCACATGTAACCTAACCTAATAAATCTGTATCCACACCTAACCTATCAATATTCACATCTAACCTAACAATCAATCTATATCCACACCTAACCTATCAATATTCACATAGAACCTAACAATCAGTCTATATATACACCTAACCTAACCTATTTGTCCACACCTAACAAATCTAGCCTGATGTAAACTGGCCTAATTTAACTTAATGTAACCTGCCTACTTAACCTAGTCTACCAAACCTAAACTAGCCTAGAAAATTACATATTATGAACCTTACCTTACTTCGAAGTAAACAGTTTCGAAGCTGCTGCTTCAACTGAAACTTGGCCAAATACCCAACGAAGTGCTACTTCTGGCGCCCAAACCATAGAACAGATTTCGCAATTTCCCAGCCACCTACGGTTATTGGTGCTGGTATCATGAGCAAAGGTGTCGAGGTCAATGAAGTAACTGCTGTGATTTAGTCAAGTGCTATAACCTTTCGCTCTCCGAGCAGCCGCATACCTTCCAACACTTATCCCTGGCATGACGGAAATAAAACCAGTCCCTCAAGGACAAATTACAGAAAAATAATTCCCAATGTCCAGTTCGCTTGTCAAATCAAGTATTTTTTTTAAAATAAACGTAAAACAAACACACACACACACAAACACGTTTTTTGTATCTAATGCTTTTTTGTACAGTAGTGTTCTTAACTGATCAAATTATGCATAGCTACATACTCGATAAACAGGTTTAACTTCCCAACGAAATGATGGTAAAACTCAGCAATATCTGCAATATCTAATGCGCCGAGGCACATCCAACCGTACTTTTTAAAATGTCACTGGATCGTGCCATTTTCAGTCACGCGTGAGGAGAACTGTACTGTACAGTATATGGAGTGGCTATCTCTACCGCGAGCGTGTGATTTTGGCCGCCATATTGGAACACTAGTACTCAAATTCAAATTCAAATACTTTATTTCCACTAAGCAGTGGTTATTAAAAAAAAATACACTTGTCGCTTATAATACAAAGACATGTATAGATTATGATTATTTTCTGCCTAGTTCAACGAATTATAGTGGGTACATTTAGCCAATGAGTATAAAACAACGCCAAATGTTGCTGCAGAACTTACCCTTCATGGGCCGGCGCTAGGGTAGAGAAAGGTAATGGCAGAAAGGGAAAATATAGTGTGGTATGAACGGTGAAATGATAGTGATGTTGGGGCTGTTTTACGTCGAAGTAATGGTGTTGATGTGCGAGGTCCTTAAACTATCCATGCCATGAAACCGAATGTCCAGATTGATAAAGGCAGGAAGAAACATGGAAATATCTACAAGAAAGTGTGAACATAAGAGAAGAGGACATGGAAAGAAAGACTGGAGATAATGGGCCCCCCTTTAGTCGCCTCATTCATGCAGGGATACTGCTCCCAACCCAGGGGGAATGTTATAGAATTAGCAACAAGATATTTCTTACTTGTAAAATGTAACGCCATCTCTCGTCGATGAATTCCTGCGCCCATTTTTGTATCCGACCGTAAGCTGCACGGTGGACCATGGCACTATACTTTCCGGAATCATCAGCTACTTTCAAAAACCCACAGAGCAGCTCAGTACAAAAACACGAGCATCAGGCGTGGTGTAACATGGCTGCCGCTACACCAGTGCCGCCCTGGCGGTGGCTACATAAATTACGCGGTGCTACCAATGAGAAAGCCTCTCCATACTACAGAGCTCAGTGACTAGACCTAAGCATAAATACTGGAACCTAGTATTACTGAAATGCCCAACCGACGGAGCGACCCGAACACCACCACTCCAGAGGAAGGACATGGGGAGGTGACACCAGCCCTAGGAGGGGACCACGGACAGGTGCTCAGGTGCTCCGCGTCACACTGCCCAACATCACCTGTTTTTTTTTTTTTTTTTTAATGCAAGGAAGAAGGAACCAAAGGCCACAGGCCTGCATACTGTTCCTTCCAAGAAAAAGCAAAAACAATACAAAAGAGAGCCAAATTCAAGATCCGTTCAATTCGAGATGCCTGGACACACTGCGTTTGAAAGACTGGAGATCATAGGAAGTAGGAAATACAGACAAAGGAAAACAGTTCCAGAGTTGACCAGTTGCATAAATGAAGGACTGGGAGTAACGGTTAACTCTTGCATTAGAGAGTTGGACAGAAAAGGGATGAGAGTTTGTTGCTAGACGGGTACTACGTGCCCGTCGTAGAGGTGGAGGGATGCAAGCAGACAGTTCAGAGGAACAGTGACCATTGAAGTAGCGATAGAAGAGAGATAAAGATGCAACAGTGCGGCGAAGAGACAAAGGTTGAAGGGAATCAGTAAGAGGAGGAGAGGTAATAAGACGAAAAGCCTTTGACTCCACCCTATTGAGAAGAGCTGCATGTGGGGAGCCACCCCACACATGAGAGTTGTACTCCATACACGGGTGAATAAAACCCGTGTACAAGGTCAACAACTGTGCAGGGTAAAGAAAGTTCGGAATCGGCTTAGCACACCTAATCTCTTGGAAGCAGATTTCACAAGAGATGTAATATGTTCTTTCCAAGACAAATCCCGAGAGAATGAAACCCCAAGCATGTTCAAGGATGATGCAGGACATAACTGTTCATTATTAAACATTAGTGGGTAATCCTGAGGAAGATTTTGTCGGGTTGATAAATGTAAGAACTGAGTTTTTGATGCATTAAAAATAACAATATTATTTTTACTCCAATCAGAGATACGAGCCAAGTCAGACATTAGGTGTGCCATAGCCTCATTCCTTTTTTGTTGAAGTAACTGCTGAGATGGACGTTGCAGGAACCGAATGGAAAGGTGAAGGGTGGAATCATCAGCATATGAGTGGATAGGGTTAGATGTACAGCTTAGAAGGTCATTGATGAATAAAAGGAAGAGAGTAGGTGATAGGACAGAGCCCTGAGGAACACCACTGTTGATAGGTCTAGGAGAGGAACTATGGCCATCTACAACAGCAGCTATAGAACGAGGCCCGCCCCACACGCCGCCCTCCAGCCAGACTCCGGACTATGCTGTACGAGGCCCGTGCCCTTACCGGAGCGCACCCCTGACAACCCACCCCCTATGCCAGGCTGCTACCTGGATCTACCTGTATCATGACCTCATTGTGCTGAAGTGTGATAACCAACAACTGTGCCCTCCCCTAGTGATACAGACCCCAACAGTGTATTTCCCTTTCCAGTGTCGTGACTCCTGTGTAATATCAATACGCCCCCCCCCCCCCTGTGAAACTCAGAATCTCGTGCCCATACAGAAAATAAGTGATGCCCTCCCCCTGTGCTACCATATGAACCCCTCTATATTATTGTGACCCACGTACCAACCCTACAAGTGCCGATTCCCCATTCATGAAGAATATCTGTGTTCAATAATAACGTCATGACCCCTGTGTTATATACCTGGCTACACACAGTGTCACTACCTGTACAATATTCCACCTGGGAGACATAGTGTTGTACCTGTGCTTAGCAATAATGTCACATACCCTGTGTAATATCTCTGCCCACATATATTGCCATAACCTGTGTAATATTCCACCTAGGAGGCATTGTTTTATACCTTATATGTTCTGTGATTGTAACTGTTCCACATATAGAGTTGGTCTGTGCACATAGAGTGTTGAGAGCACTGTATTTAACTATAAGGTAATATATGTGTAATACTGGTTAGCCTGTATTTAAGCCCTATCCCTTATCTGCATCCTCTAGCCCAGTCTTGAACAAAAGAACCCAAGCACATGCCCGTATCCTAGTCCAAGAAGTTGGGCTACGAATATGCTGCATAACAAGTACAGTATATATAAATCTATCTATCTATCTATTGTCAGACGCCTCAATCCCGCACGGGGTGGCCACAAACAAATCGTCTCCATGTCACTCTGTCCCCCGCCGTTTCACTACCCCGCTCCCAACTCACACCCCCCTCTCTCATGTACCTCTCCACTCCATCCCTCCATTTCATCCTCGGCCTCCCCCTCTCTCTCCCCCCCTCTACCTCACTCACATACACTCTCCTCGTCAGTCTTTCACTCTCCATCCTCTCCACATGCCCAAACCACCTTAATGTGTTTCTCCTAATGCTTCCTATCACGTCCACAACCACACCACAAAGCTCCTTCACTTCCTCATTTGTTAGTCTGTCTCTCCATGTGACTCCACATGCTCCTCTCTCAAATAACTCATTTCCACTGCTCTCACTCTTGACTTCTGTCCTTCCAACAGGGTCCAAGCTTCACTTCCATATGTTAGAGTTGGTATCACAATACTGTCATGTAACAACTTTTTCACTTCCATGCTCACTTCCCTGTTTCTTATCACTGCTTTCAACGAACCAGCAACCTTCCTTCCCTGCTGCACCCTTTCAAGCACTTCACCCTCCAGACTTTCATCCTTACCCATCACACTACCCAAGTACTTAAATGCACTCACATTCTCCATATCCTCCCCATCCAATCTCACTGTACATTCACTGGTTTCACTTCTCTCGAAGACCATCATTTTACTCTTCCCTATATTCACCTTTAGATTCCGTTTCTTACACACTCTCCCATACTCATCTATCAAGCCTCGCAGCTCTCCTTCGTCTTCACTCAACAACACAGTATCATCTGCAAACAACAGTACAGGGAGTTTCCAAACACTGCCCTCTCTCACTAGGACCACTCTAACATCCACTGCCTGACAAATGTGAAGAAGATCCCTTAGGTAGAATATTTTATTTTACCCTTAACATAAAACTGAGGGAAGTGTAAAAATTACATCAACCTTACCGTATGAAGAAAAATACTAAAAAAGTTATTGGAAATTCTCAGTTGAAACAACAATGAAGTTAAAAAAAGAAAGAGTATAAACATACAAATCTTGGAGGGAAAGATTAAAAGAAAAGAAACGTATGCTTATTTCCCTTAACCTAAATATGAAATAATCTGATGAAGTTGAGCATGGTGTAGAGTTTCGCCCACAAGTTGAAAGGATCCTTTGTTGAGTGTCTGTATAACCTCGCTGCAGCTTCTCAGCTCAGTAATCCTTTAAGGGTAGGTAGACTTCCAGCTTGTTAGCTGGCAGGCCCTCATCTGGTGTAACTAACCACCAGCGGCTAGCTGGGAACTCATTTGTCCCTTTAGATCTACAGAATATACATTATCTTCAAGATGTTATGATGCTGTTTGATTTTGGCAAGGAACATGTCGGATATAGACATACTGTACAGTATTTCTCTGGTTTAAGGAGAGATAACACCTAAATGATTCATCTTTAAAAATTAATGGATGTAGAACATGTTCATGAGTATGTAGTGGTATCTCAAATTTGTTCAATGTACCCAATGCTGTTGAGAACCCATTGAGCAATGGGTTTCCTTTAACCCCTGCCAGGTTGATTCTTTGTAAAACAGTCAATGTTTTATACCCAAAGTAAACTGTACCTTATATGAGGCTTATAACTTGGCATTGTGCCTTCTATGAAGTCTGTAGCTCAGCAAGGGTGTAGCTGATGAATGTACTGGAGATTGCCTGAGGCTCAGAAGCGGGTACATCTCACCAAGAACATTGATTCCAGTTAATGAGTCATGCTTTCAGACTGGCTGTGCTTCAGGAACAGCACAGACTCTTGCCTCAGTGAGCAAGTTTTATTGAGAAGGGAAAAGAATTATATCAGGGAAACTTCAGTGGAAGTAGAGGGCCAATTTCATGCACACAATATTCAGTATGCTTATAAAGCTCTAAAGAAAGCTTCATGCCCACTGCCAAGGTTCACTCTGTTACAGCTGAATGATGGACAGCTCATGTTGGGGGTAGGTGAGTACAGTAATGCTCTCTGGGAAGAGGACTTTGAGCAGCTGCATATGGCAGAGCCCTTCAGTGAAGAAAGTGGAGAGCTTCCTTTGACTGGTGTACAACTGCTGGCTGCTGTTCCACCAGCTGATGATTCTGTGCCTTCTCTTGAAGAAATTAGAATGAGAGGAACTAGGGTGAAATGTGGTAGGTGGCCGGTGTTCGTGGCATAGTTTTGGAACTGATCAAGTGTGAGGGCAGAGCCACGATATGAGCATTACATGCAGTCACGGATGCTGTCTTGCAGACTTGTATCATTCCTCCTGGCTGGGCAAAGGGTTTGGTCATTCCTGACTAGAAAGATGACACTAACATGCTTACCCTGGTGTTACAATGCTCAGTTTGTCAGGCAAGGTTCTTGCCCATTGTGGTTTTGATGCAAAACCAGGACCATCTGCTGAAGTTTCTGAGTTGTGAGCAATCATGATTCATGTCCATGAAGTCTACAGTTTGTAACACTTTGTGCTCTTGTAGAACACCAGCATAAATTGTGGAAGGGGCTGCTAGTAGCTAATGCCAGTCTCAGTAATGCATTTGATTCAGTAAACTGGGAGGGGCTATGGAAAATCCTGTGCATCAAGAGTTCCCATGGGAATTGTTTTGGCTCACTGCTAGCCTATATTTAGATACTGATAGTGCTGTAAAGCGTGGATAGCGAGCATCCAGTTTCTCTCCAGTAAGTTCTGGGGTAAGACAGGGATGTGTTTTAATACCACACTTTTCAACACATGCAAGGACTGAGTGCCAGGTTGGGGTGCAAATCAGTCACTATGGAATATCAACTGGCAATTTTATGGTTAATGGCCTTGACTCGGTGATGATACAGCAATGCTAGTGGAGTAACTGGAAGCACTCCTGAGTGCTCCTGAGGTGCTTCATTAGCATGCAAAGCTATCTATCTATCTATCTATTGCCAGACACCATAATCCCGTAAGGGGTGGCCAATTGACTCTGAGTTATTTGTTTTACGGGGAGGGGCACTAACCCTCCACCAACCCACTTGTTCACACGTAGGGAGCATGTATGGTTTGGTTATATGGTTACCACCCAGTGTTGTAAATGGTTTCTTGGCTTACAGGAAACCATTTGGCTTGTCACTCAATGTAAAGTCACCTGTAAAGGAAAGAAAAACAATAAGAAGTGACAGGAAAGATAGGAAAAATAGGAAGAGAGGAGGGCAGGCTCAGAAAGAGAATGATAAAGGCTAAGGAAGAAGTAAGCAGCACTACATCAAGTGAGTGGATGATGGTCGCCACCACCTACCACAAAATCGCCACCACCTACCACAATCTCGTGGGCCAAGACCATGGTCTAGGCATTTGGTGTCTTGTTGGATGAAGCAGCACAATCTATTCAGGCATGTGAGGAGGATGCACTGTAGCAGTCTTGGAGAGATTTACTTATTATGGTTGTGTGATCTAAAACAGTGAGTCAGATGATGAGATTACGTATTGCACTGGTCTGGCTTATAGTGTCACAAACTCACTAAGTAGGAATATTTGTCATTTTTGTTAAACAAAGATTTGTATCTTCAGGGTACTGGTATTCCCTGTCTTACTTTATAGTTGTGAGACATGAAACTAAACAGTATCTTGGAATGACAAATTAATTCCTTTGGTACTTAGTGTGTGTGGAGGATCACAGGGTATTGCCGGTACAACTAAGTGCATAATGAGTGATTGCAGTACTGTACTCTATGGGACTGTGTCTTGGCCTATTATCTGCACAATACAGTATATGAATGCCATTTCTGGCTATAAGGGCACTTGGCAATGTGGCACATCTCCCTGTGGTTGATCCTGCTCACAGCACCGTATCTGAAAGAGATAGCCCATAACAGAGGAGACAAGAAGTAGTCCAAGAAACTCATGGCTGGAGTAAGTCAGCCATTACTTGGGAGGGGAAGAGCTGCTGCCTGGAGCCTTGCATGAGGGGAATCCTGTGGGCAAAGTCAGAGGGTGAGTGAGGCTATACACTGCTACAGCATTCACTCTAGAGGAATATGGTGTGATGCATGCATTTCATTCAATGGACACAGTGAGAGCTGTTGTCATGACAGACCACATGGCCACAGGCAGCCAATCAGCATATCATCATCCAAGTGGCACTGACCAAAGAGTAGCCAAGTGAAGTAACTAATTTGGGTTGCCTTTACAAGTGCATGCCAGTGTGACCGTGTCCAAACCTCCTCCTTTCCTCCCTCACAGTATTCCTTTTACCATGGTCTCACCAGGAATACATCCCCTCTTGAGCCTAATCTGTAGTGCTCCTGCCTAATGTGCCAACGACCGTCCTTTGATGATTGCTCCATATGAGTTAGCACCTTCTCCTGCCTTACTACCACTGCTTGGTAAGACCTGGTCCCTTGACCTCCATCGCGTGGACAAAAAAAAAAATATGTAGATGCAAGGACCACTGGGCAAAACCAACATGCATGCTGCCTGTTATGGAGCAAGTCTGCTGGTACAGTAAAAATAATTAATTCAAAAATTATGTCAAAAGAATGGGATCTATAATACTCCTTATTTACCACACTCATACCTTACAGAGGACTGGGAAAGATATCACAACATATACTGATACTTTTGCTATTCCTTTTTCTAGTTTGCAGAGTCAATGGCTTTATGGCTTAGAGCAGGGCTATTGAACTGGTAGCCCGCAGGCCAAATCTGGCCCTTGAGTAATTTTTGTTTAACCCTTTGACTGACTCGGAAGAAAGAAAATAAACAAACAAGCATAAAACAAAGTTTTGCATTTTTCCTTTTTCTTTATGTATTTAGTGGAAAATGTAAAACAAAATTAGTAATATATCAATTTCTCATTTCTTTCTTTGGACAAGTGTTTGGATAGAGGGAAGATATAGAGGTAAAATAACAAATGGCCTTTTTGCTGATCTGAGTTTCATAGTGCACCCCTACTCCTAGAGTAGTTAAATAGCCCTGGATTAGAGTAAAAGTTAGGCTGACAGGTATAAGAAATAATCTGGGAAAGATTTAGTAACTTTAATAGAAACTATGGTAAAAATTATTCCCAGTAACAACTATAAGCAACTTGTGCAGTGTATGGTTAAGGAGAATCATCTTAGGTTTTCATTCCAGGCACTAGAAACCTAAAAGCTATATTTGTACAGAACAATAATAAAGACATAGTGTTCAGCACATAGCACAAAAAACATGTCTACATACTTAGCTAACACAGTATATAGTACATGTGTATTATGTAGAGAGATTGTTTTGTATATTTCTATAAACTTAATATCACTGTACATGTACAGTGCTTGTAGCATGAGCTGGACACTGATTACAAAAGGAACAATTACTGAAGTTGGAAAATCTTAAACATTAATGACTTCTCAGCCAACAAGCTGCCATTTCCCAAACAGATCAGCAACCATCAGCATCCACAATATTGTACATTATAGCACACAATTTAAAGGATGCATCTTGGAGTTAATTAATTATAATATAATTACAGTTTTCTGTGAACTCATTTTAGAAAAAAGGTTCACTACTGCTGAGGTCTGAGTTACATAATGCCTCAGATACAGTACTATCAGTATCATCTTGCTCTTACAATGTTTGCTTAACATCACAAAACATGCTTAACTGAGAACACATCCAGCCTGGATGTACATGGCATAGCTAACTCAGGCTTACACAAACTGTATTTCTTTACCAGTTATTACTGTTATTATGATCCTTAGCCTTCCACTGTATAAGCTATAGCTTACAGTATCTCCCTCTGCACCAATTAAATACAGTACTGTGATATTAATATTACTGTATATAGTATATATAATGACATACAGGATGGCCTTTGAAGCTTAAACTTCCACCCCTAAAACTGGTGGATGTCTGGTACTCCTGATAATTATTTGTCAATTCATCTTAGCCCACCAAGGAAAAGAAAATAATGCATAATGATGAGTGCTGAAAATATTTAAAGTTGGTAACTGGAATGATCATATTAATATCCAAACAATGAACACCCATCCTGTACCAACAAACAGCCCATGTTCAAATGTGGGAGTACACTTCTGTTATCTCCCACAAGGACACAAAATTTTTCATTTAATATTTCATTTAATATCTGGGTGCTCTTACTTGTTATCTGCCATTAGATGACCAAGGACAATGCATGCAGGCATGTTCAAGTCTTTATAAACAATACAATATGTTACGATCATAATTTTTTGAGGTGGACCAACTTGCCTAGCCCCGGGCTACTACACTCCTCGTGGAGCAACACAGGATTAGATGATGTATGTATGTATTATTTACTCTATCTGATTCTGGTACTTTGTAAGATGATTTGTTGAAATCTTTTGAATACACAATATCATTATGTACTTGATGTAGTGCTGCCTACTTCTTCCCTTAGCCTTTATCATTCTTTTTCTGTGCCTGCCCTCCTCTCTTCCTATTTCTCCCATCTTTCCTGTCACTTCTTATTGCATTTCTTTCCATTACAGGTGGCTTTACATTGAGTGACAAGCCAAATGGTTTCCTGTAAGCTAAGAAACCATTTACAACGCTGGGTGGTAACCATATAACCAAACCATACGTGCTCCGTACGTGTCAGCAAGTGGGTTGATGGAGGGTTACTGCCCCTCCCTGTCAAACAAATAACTCAAAGTCAAATGGCCACCCCTTACGGGATTATGGCGTCTGGCAATAGATAGATAGATTATGCATTTCCAAGGACAGTTTGAACTTAACACTGTATTGCAGAATAACACATGCCATGCCAATACAAGATTAACAGGTTGAAACAGAGAATTATTTCTATATACAGGAACGTCATCACTTCTACTAAGGCCCCTTTACATCTCGACGCCCTTGGTATGACAACCAGTGCAATATGTCACTGAACACAGTAATAAAGATTATGCACAAAATACACAATGCATGATCAATGGCTGGGTGAAAACATCTCACAAGCACTTCTCTGATGATAAAGGGTGTAGATGGCAAAATGTCAGACACAAAGTGTGAATATGTGTCCATTTTACTGGTTAAATTATGCATGTATGTATCTTATATGACAATGTAACTGTCATCAAACATGGCAAGATACACAGCAACTGTCATCAAATATGGCAAGATATACAGTAAATGTAGAAACAGTCAGCAAATCTGTTATGAAACACGGAATTTCTAAATTATACAACAATCTGCAGTGGGAGAATGAGGAAGCAGATGAAGTTAAAGCCTACCCATCTTGTTCAGAGTCTGATTTATATGACGATGGCAAACAGTACTGCTGATGAAAATTTATGCCTTTCACTTCTCTTGTGATGGGCTAAGGCACTACTCCTGTTTAGAGGGCTTTGCTGAAGTATATAGCACTTTACCAGCTGCCCCTCCTGGTGTGAACCTTGGGTGCAGTCAAATGAGGTACCCTTCAGTTTACAGCATGTACTCTAATCAACTAGCCAATGTGGCTCTTACAAATGTGTGTCAGGATTAAATTAACTTCTGATGTTAAACAACAGTTCAGAATAAAACCCTAAGAGGTGGCTTCAGGTTCTAATTATCTGATGCCACCAGGGTGTAGGCTGGTCACCTACAATTAAATGTTCTACATCAGGGTAGCCTAGTCTTGGGCCCTTACACTTTCCAAGGGGTAGCATGGCACTGACATGACAACTGTGACTTCTGATAAGCTGGCAATTTTTCTGAAACTTCCAATATAAAATGCGTTTAAATTTTTTCCAGAACGTACCTGTTGCACTATACATAATGTATTGTATAAGAATGTACCATACTCTGTAGGATTGTTTTTACGACAAACTTCTAATGGTAAATTAACAATACAGTGCAATACTAAAAACAAATATTAAACCAAGGAGGGAAGATTGATGCAAACTGTAGTAGTAGTAGTAGTTGTTCCCTAGGCAGTCTGGCCGAACAGCCTCGAGTCCCAAAGGAAGGCCATGGCCGAGACCAGGCTTTCCCACAGAGCTCTCAAGGAATGTATGTTGTGTTGTTGGCGCAGGTGATTGTGTGCAGTGCAGTCTTCCATGATGTGCTTAATAGTATGAGGTGCTGTGTTACATCCTGGACAGGCGTCAGCGACGGAGTCATCCAGCCTCTTCTGAAAACTGAAGAGGGCTGGATGATGCCCGCATCTCAGTCTGGCCAGGTGGACTCCATCCTCATGAGGGAGATAGGATTCAGGAGGATGGATATCAGGAGGCTGTGCATGCAGATGTGTGTTGTCTTTGACTGAATGGAATGGCGAGTGATATGAGTATGAGTATGCTTCTGGAAGCTGGTCTAAGGTGGGCAGCAAGGGGGGGTGGGGTGAATGACAGTATTTGTGTATGATATCTTGTGCTGGGTGTTGTTTTGATGTTCCTTGGTGTATTTGGATGTGCTGCCATGTAGTGAAGTGGATGTTGTGGGTTTGTGGGGGCTGCAGTGAGAATTTGGGTCCCTCTCATGTCTAGATGATCCTTGACTTTGAGGACTTTGGTTTCTTGGTGTAGGTGGTCTGTAGGTGTAGTAGCTGTGCAGCCAGTGATTATTTTTAGGGCCTTGTTTTGTATGGTCTGAAGAGTGTTATAGTGTGTTTTGTTAGGAGCCCAAGCAGGGCTTACATAATTCATCACTGAACGTATATATTGTTTGTATACTGTGGTGGTGGTTTTCGGTCACCTGGGCAAGTACCACATAATGCGTACAGTTTATAGCACTGCTTTAAAGTACTGCAAAACCTCAGTATTATATACTGGATGGTTCTACGATCCTTTGTGTGTGGCCTCACTGCTTCCGTCTCTCAAAAGGTTTGCAATGATGGGGGGAGGGGGGGGAAAAAGTATTTTGGTTTAGTATGTCCCCAACCTAGTTCCAACTGTATGATATTGATGTTTACGAAGTTTACCAAGAGCAGTGTGGAAAACAACTGTGAAATCCAAACACAAGACAGGAGATAATTAGCTGGGGCTGAAATAAAGAGCAGCAAATATGAAGTTGTCTTTACGTTACCTTTACGGTTTAGTCTGTGACATGTTCTTGTCAAACCACTTGTGCTAAGTTACCTTTTGGTGTTGCTATTTCTTGCTAAGCCAGCAGTCATGCACTATATAATTTTTTTTCATTATGTTGCATAGATATATTTCATTCATTCATTATCCAATCCTATGTTGCCCCACAGAGAAGTGTACAAGCCCGGGGCTAGGCAAGTTGGTCCTGACATTTAAGATGAGAGTGACCAGCCTCACTCATCCCTCAATGGCAATACGTGAGCAATAAACCCCAACCACCCCTTGGATATAGACTTTCACTGGCTCAATCCGACTGGAGTGCCGTAATTACCCACTAAACCGCCACGCGCCAAAATTTGGTTATATGGTTACCACCCAGCATAGTAAATGGTTTCCTGGGGGCTGGATACTCAAAAGCTGTCCCAAGTTAGGACAACTGGCTGTCGTAAGGAACTTTGGATATCCTAACTTATGCCACACCTAGGACATCCCAAATCACCGATACTCAAACAAGATTGAAAACGTCCTAATGTTGTCCTAGGGTGTTTTCCATGAAGCTCACCAGAGGGCAGTAAGAGCGCCAGCTGATTTGTCATCAGCCAATCACAATTGCAGTTTATCGACGTAAACGGCAATCAAAACAGATTCTCCGAAACTGCGACGGATGATCAAATTCAAAGATTAGTTGATGCTTGACAGTGTCCCTAGCAAGGCCTAAAGAGGTCCCTAGTACTTTATAGTACGTAAAGTTAATAGTGTGCCAAAATATAATGGTAGGCCCTCCACTTAAGAAACGCCACCCTAACTTCTCCGAAAAAGAATTATGTACAATGGTTCTGGAGGTGTCAGAAAGAAGGAAAATATTATTTGGAAAATCAAGCAACACCTTCACGTCCCGAGTCAAAGCAAATACTTGGGAAAGTGTAAAAGATGCTGTAAATAATGTGAGTCGTATTCAGAGAGATGTGGGAGAAGTGAGAAGGAAATTTACACACCTCAGGTCAGACGTGAAGAAGAAAACTGCTGGTGAAAAGAAACATTTACAGGGAACAGGTACGTGATGGTTATCATCATCCAGCCGTTACACTATTTGGTACATTTCCAGAACTACACCCCACTCACTTTGAAGCTTATTTTATTTTATTTTATTTTTCGATGTCTTATAGTGTGATTCATTTGAATCTGATACTCATTTCTGTCAGAAAGTAATGTTCGGGGCACAGAAAGGCCACTGCTACAGCGATGTGTTTTCCGATCGGGTTATGCTTTGGATGTTTACCAAACCTATTTCCAGGTTTTGTTCGCCTACGACACCCTCCGGGGGTGTCCTAAGTTAGGACCAGAGTTACGACATGTGACGTCACAAGATGGCGGCTGAAATGTTTTGAGTATCGATGGAGTGGGCACCGTGGGCGAGATAGGACTGTCATAGCAAGATACGACAGTCCTAAGTGTTTTGAGTATCCGGCCCCTGGTGTACAGGAAACCATTTGGCTTGTCACTCAGTGTAGAGTCACCCACAGGCAGAAGGACGAGAAAAGAACGAAGGCAAGAAAGACAGAAGAGGGAGTGTAAAGTCACCCATAGGCAGAAGGACAAGGAAAGAATGAAAGAAAGATGGACAGAAGAGGATTGATGGAAAGAAGGATGGAGGAGAGGAAAGGGCAGACACCTGACAGCAGCACTACATTGAGTGAGGGGATGGTGAGTGCCCCCACCTACCATCTATATATATTTCAGAAATACAATTTTCTTGACCTAAGCTAAAAAGAACAGTAAATATACACTTTTGAATCTCTCATTTTAAATGTCAGGACCAACTTGCTTTGCCCTGGGCTCCTATGCCCCTTGTAGGGCAACATAGGATTGGATGATGGATGGATAGATGGACATCATATCCAGCAGATATACCAGGTAAAGTACCACAACTTTATTGATACCATTCAGTCCCACCACTGTAGTTGTCAATAAATAAATTTTACAGTGAAAAACCTGAGGAATTATACATCCAGTCACTTTGTATGCCAGTATATACAGTTATGTGTTTAACTGTGATTACATTTTTCACTTCCTCTTTTTATGCTAAGTGTGGAATTAATGGAAGACTTTCTATTGCAATACATTTTTCAATCAGTGGTACACTTCTCCAACAGTCAACTAAAATTGAATTTCAAGATACTGTTGTTTCTTCCCACAAATATGGCAGCACTGTATCCATGTAGATCCATGGGATATGCTTTTATACTTGTGCATCAGGGTCAACCTGCCCTGTAACCCTTCTACTGCAGCTGGTGCACTTGGGCATTACATTTAAATAACACCAGAATATTTTGTTCAGCCAAGAGAAATCCTTTAAATAAAAAAGTCTTCAAAAACTATCTTGAGTGACCCTTTCTTGGCTACTGGTATAACTAGGAATTATATTTTGGCTTACACCAGTCAATTTTGTACACTCAAGGGGAATTCTTGCAGTGAATGGGTTCAGCTGTATGATAAAAGAAGAATGAAAAGACTTGGCTACTTGATCATGACACTGTTTAGTCTATGCAGCCATAATTACTAAACTGTACATTAATGGCAGCAAATTGTTTTACCGACTGGATAAATTAGTTCAGTGTCAATTAAAACCAGTTTATGAGATAACACACAAAAATGTTTAGGATAATACACTTTCAAAATGTACCTGGATAATGTCTGATTTACAGTACTGTACTCAGACAACTCTGACCCACCATAAATGAACTATACTGTACATTATTAAGTAGCTAAAATATACTATAATCATAAATAAAGTAACTAAAACCCAGTAAGGCCCCAAGGAGCTGAAATCTCTACTACTAGGACTTAGCCGAATCAAGTCCCATCACTGGAATGAAAGAGGAAAAACTGGACAGGTCAGAATTTTGCCTCACACTCCGAACATGAGACAAGAAAGATGGTGCACACTACACACAAACTCTATTCATATATATCAAAAAGAAACTGATCCTGTTTGAGACTATGTACAAATTTGTTCATGGTTATGGAATCACTAAAATATTCATAGAAAATATTGCTGTCGAAAGTCTTGAGGTATATTATTAAGAACAAAATATTACAACTCCTAGAGGCCTCACTGTACAACAGATTTGGTCAATGTAGTAAAGCTACCGGAAGCTGAATGCAATCACAGAGTATTAACCCAACTTGACCAGATAGTTTCTCCAGCTTTTGTTATCATTGCTATCACTGCTTACTGGTAAAACTACATGTGACATGCTATGCACTCCAATTAATTTGAAGATATTCTTTATCAATATAGGCTGCCATCTGTCACACTCAAATGATTTACATCCAATCCACTGAGCTGCTTCCTAATATGACACCCACATAGCAGTCTGTAGATGTAAATCACAAACAAGTGTTTATCAATATTTCAACATTCAATAAGTTATAGTTCTGATGATGTAACATATCTTACATGCCAAACAACTTGGCAACCAAACAACTGCAGTAAATGTGATTTAAAGAAATCCAAGAACCAACTTTCTTCCATGCTCTATCAAAATTTACTTGAAAATGCAATTAAATTCTGCTGATGACGATTTATACCATACACACCTTGTATGTGTGTAAGATTTAAAATATCGGTATAAATATAACAAGCTGCTGCCTAGTTGCATAATGCATCCCCACAACACCTGCCAATGCTACAGCTCCATTGTCTATGGTAATCAATGGAATATCCTGCACAACATTAATAAATACCCCACACTGTATAATTCAAATACAGTACACAAGTTACCAAAACAGACATAACTATTAAATGTACAGTCTTTTTGATAGCTAAAGCAGATGTAAATTTCCCTAAGCTCTCCAAGGTATTAATAAGGCACAATAAAGGCTGGCAAGCCTGAAGACTCATTCATGGAAGTCAGCTGTCCACTGTGTTCCTTCATTAATTGGTTTTATTAGAAATTCTTAAAATTAAAATATTTTCTTCATCCATCACAGTTATAATAACTACTTGCTACCAATCATGCAGAGCTAGCATTAATATTTATATATTTACAAACTGTATAAAGCACAATACAGGCAGTCCTCATTATAAATCAGAGATGTGTTCCATGTATCATAAATAGATCCATGCACTGGTACTGTAAACTGGGGGACATAGGCATACTGTATCAGCTTTACAGGTAACACTGGAACTTTAACAGGTAAGTTTTCTGTATTTTGGTATTAATTTGTGGCAATGTGGAACATCAAAATTGGCAACGAATAATGAGAACTTACTGCATTCATTTTCTTTATTGTTATTCTCCTGAGCATACCAACTGCTTTGCTTTCCACTCCCTGACTTAGATGAATGTATCCTGGCTGACTGAGTGAGGCACTGGGCGGTGTGACTGAGCAGTGAGGCTGGGTGACACAGCACAGGTTCCTCAGACCTTAGTTGTCCGCCCTATCATAGGGGGTGCAGACGACCGCTCCAAACGCTACAATACCCAAAAGAAAAGAATTATGTCATTAATTCTATACATCAGCAGCATCACCATCACCCTACCTAAAGCTAAATTTTGTACAGTGAGTGGTACAGAGGGTGCATTGATATTCAGAGAATCATTTTGTATGGTAAATCTGAAAAATTAATGTAACTTGCAATATCTGATATTGTAAAACTTTAACAGCAATAGAAGAGAGCCATTTTCATTTAAAACAACAACAACAACAAATTTGCAATCAGTTACCTTACTGATGACATGTATGATATATCAAAACAGTAACTTACATGATTTGCTCTATATTCAAGTGGGTAAACCTAGCAATGATTACTTTGTTTCAGGTAAGCTGCATTTAGCAAGATGTTGCCGTAACGTACTGTGCTAAATTCTAAAATAAAACATTACACATGGTGTTTTACTAGTCTTGGTTTGGTTTTTGTTTTAGCATGGTTACAGCCAATTTTTTTTGGCTTAGGAGAAACCACATGACAGTACACTGGAGAAATGGTTAAACACTGTATATACCGTACAGTAATTCCTCACACACCAATGTAATATGCTCCTTGTAACTACTGTGTTCTGTGAGTAAAAGTAAGAACCAGGCTCCAGCAAAAATTATTATCTTCTCTATTATAAAAAAATCCTATTCAAGGCCTGAAATGTGTCTGATGCCGTAACAGTGTAGAAGTATGCATTAACATTCATAATGAACAATGTTGTTATATGAATTGTATTCCTATGCTGATTAACAGTTTTATTGAGGAAAACTATGTTGAGTGAAAGTGTGTTAAAGAATTACCGTAACTACACAATATTATGTCATTTACAAATATACAGTATTGTATTACAAAGAGACAAATAACCCATTCAAAATATGAAAGAAAGTACTTGCCTTAGCAGAGCCTGCTGTCACCATTGGTCTGTGGGAAGCAGTGCAAGAAAGAAGAAGGTTAGCCACTCCTGAGAGCTAAGGGCTGTATTATTAAAACAGAACATGAAGTTGTGGAGATGCTTATAATTCTTGATGGTCATTTATCAGATGTGATTTGCCTGCATCACAAGTTGCACAGTCTAGTTAGCAATTATATTAAAAGATAAGACTTATTTTATTACCATGATGAGCTTTGGAGATTATTATTAAAAAAAAAAAAAAGGAGGTGGGGGGAGAGGGCTTATCCACACCTTCCTGCTCTCAGTTCTAATAATAAGGCTGTAACAAGCCAGGTGCTAGAGGTGCTGTGATACACCACTGACCAGTACTGTACTATTGACATACACTATACAAAGGAACACACATCATACAAGACAATATGCAGCTTCAAAACAGTGCATTCACTGAAACTAAACTAAAGGTGCTGTGAGATTCATGCAGAATAAAGTACTGTAAAATTAATGTAGTCATTATTTCTGTAATCAGTAACTGAAGCATTATTGACAAAATATGAACAAATTTTTCATAATAACACTAAAATCTGTAAATCAGACTTAATTACCACTGCAAGTTTATCAGTAGACCTATGAAAGGCTTGACAAAGGATAACATAATGAAAACAGGCAACAGTTTCACATGAACAAAGATACAAACATATTATACAATACATAATAATTAGCCTATATTTGTGTCTTCCTGTTCTTGCTTTTGGATCTCTGGGGACCAAGGAGACATAGTAACAACATTATAACGTAGTTCCCTTGGTGTCAAAAATGGTGTCTCAAAAATCCAGAATGGGGGCTATAAACTCTCCCACTTTGTACTGGTGTAAGGATGGGGCAATCCATCCATCTTGTGCTACAAGTACCTCTGTGCTTCCCACAGAATTGAATGGGGGAGAGTACAGTATATCCAGGAATACCTTGTACTTCCAGTTCATGTCCAAAAAAGGGATTTAAAAATACAACAGATTTCTTAACTCTGTTTAACATAGGAAACTAGGACTGGATGATGATGTTTCTGGATCCTAACCCTTTGTAACTGAAAGAAATTTGGTTAATATCCATCTGTCTGCAGGTGACTCTACATTGAGTAACAAGCCAAATGGTTTCCTGTACACCAAGAAACCATTTACTAAGCTGGGTGGTAACAATACCACCAAACAATGGGGCCTGGTGGTTTAGTGAGTAATTAAGGCACTCCAGCTGGATTGAGTCTATGTAGGTTTATATTTCTTTCTTACGTAATGCCACTCAGGGATGTGCGAGGCTGGTCACTCTCATCTTAAATGTCAGGACCAACTTGTCTAGCCCTGGTCTTCTATGCTCCTGATGGGGCAACACAGGATTAGATGATGATGATGATTATTACTGAATTATTACCTCTGCCAACAAAACTGGAGGAGGTTATGCATTCACATATGTTTGTCTGTTTATTTGTTTGTCCATATACTGTATCTCCAAAGTTCTCAATTAATTTCAATGACATTTTGTGGAAGGATGGGCCACTGGCAAAGAAAGAATTGATTATATTTGGAGGTGGATCCAGATCTGGATCTTATGTATCCCATACAATATCTCCAAAAGTTCTCAATGAATTTCAGTGAAATTTTCTGACAGCATGGACCATGGGCCAAGAATGAATTATTAAATTTGGGGGCGAATCTGGATCCCACGTATCCTGCACAATATCTCCAAAGGTCCTCAATGAATTTCAATAAAATTCTGTGGAAGAGTGAGCTATGGGCCAAGGAACAATCGACAAAATTTTGGGGCAGATCCGGACCCTACATATTCCACACATCTCCATGGATCTGGATCTGGATCTGGATCCTCTGAGTGCTTTCTAGCTATTATTATTATCATTGTTATTATTATTATTATCATCATTACTACTATCATTATTATTACTATTACTGTATTATTATTATTGGTGATGGTGACGATGATGATGATGATGACGATGTGTGTGCAAGATACTGTGTAATAAAATACTTTCTGAAAGGGGAAAGAGAAATACTTTTATCATCATTCAAATCTAATTTTCCACATTCATATGGGATGAGAAAATTTTGAGCTTGGTTGTCTAACCTTGCTGGAGACATTAATCAGAGACTTTGGCTAAGGAATCTCCATTTACAGACACTCTTCATCTTGCCTGCAGGATGTATGAGGCAGCTTACAGCACCACCTCCTACTCTTTTTAATTACATTTTATTGTACTGTATGTATGGAATGCATTATAATCCTTCTCCTGTCTCAACCTAACATCCTCTTTCTGCTAGGTAAAAATAATTTTGTAATGAATACAAAAGAATCATCATTTTCACAAGGAAATGAACACAAACTTTGGGAGCAGCAACTTCTACCCTTTTGCCAGTAATGCTGCAAAAAACCAAGTGGCATGAAATTAGAGATGGGACACAGTTTTTATGAACAGGAAGACTAGTGCAAAATTTTGTAGATGGCTGTGAGCATCGTGCCTTGACAGTAAATGTAGAAAAGAGTAGTGATGGTTATTGAGAGAGAAGGCGACCCCCAGCGTAATGTTACAATGATTGGAAAGAGACTGGAATTTGTGAAATTCAAATACCTGGGTACAGTGATAGAAAAGAGAGGAAATATGCAAAAGAAGTGAAAAGCAGAGTGACACAAGGAAGAAATGTAGCTGGTGCCTTGATAAGAAACAGAGGCTCGAGTGTTGCAGCTGTGCGAGGCTTACATGAAGGAGTGACAGTGCCAACTTTAATATACAGATATGAGACTATGGTGTGGCATGAAAATGAAAAGCCAAGAGTAAGAGCAGTGGAGATGGGACTGCTGAAGAATGTACATGGAGTAAAGAGAGTGGATAGGATACATAATAATGTGATTTGTGAAAGACGCGGAGAGAGGAAGTATGTGGACACCAGAATCGAAGAGAATGTACTGAGATGGAATGGTCATGCTGAAAGAATGGATGACAACAGAGTGGTGAAAAAGGTATATCTAAGAGAATTTGAAGGAGGAAGGAGGCGAGGTATGCCAAGAAGAAGGTGGAGGGATATGGTGGATGAATTTGTGAGGAAGAGAGGTATGGAAGTTGGTGAAGCTAAGGGACTGACAAGGGACTGAGCTGTCTGGATGAATTCTGTGTGACATGCATAACCAGGATTTTGGCACTTCTTTTTAACATGACATTGTTCGGATTGGCTCTATCAGATAGGTACAGGTATATGTGAAGCTACAGAACATGGAGAAATTTTTTGGCCTATCTGATGGACCCATGATTTTGGGGGCTTGAACAATGAGTGAATGGAGGTATGGCCCATTGAACTGGGCAAACTTTGGCTGTCTGGATGTTGATACTCCTCACCCTGCCCTAGGGTGGGAAAGGTCCGGATGATGATAATGAATGATGATGATGATGATGATGATGATGATATATCTATACAAGAGATGGGCCACCCAATGAGCTTGTCATTTTTTTTTTTTTTTAATGCAAGGAAGAAGGAACCAAGGGCCATGGGCCCGCATACTGTTCCTTCCAAGAAAAAGTAAAAACAATACAAAAGAGAGCCAAATTCAAGATCCATTCATTTCGAGATGCCTGGACACACTGTGTTTGAAAGATTGGAGATCATAGGAAGCAGGGAATACAGACAGAGGAAGACAGTTCCAGAGTTGACCAGTTGCATAAATGAAGGACTGGGAGTAACGGTTAACTCTTGCATTAGAGAGTTGGACAGAAAAGGGATGAGAGTTTGTTGCTAGACGGGTACTATGTGCCCGTCGTAGAGGTGGAGGGATGCAAGCAGACAGTTCAGAGGAACAGTGACCATTGAAGTAGCGATAGAAGAGAGATAAAGAAGCAACAGTGCAGCGAAGAGACAAAGGTTGAAGGGAATCAGTAAGAGGAGGAGAGTTAATAAGACGAAAAGCCTTTGACTCCACCCTATTGAGAAGAACCGCATGTGAGGAGCCTCCCCACACATGAGAGTTGGACTCCATACACGGGCGAATAAAACCCGTGTACAAGGTCAACATCTGTGCAGGGGTAAAGAAAGCTCGGAGTCGGCCCGGCACACCTAATCTCTGGGAAGCAGATTTCACAAGAGATGTAATATGTTCTTTCCAAGACAAATCCCGAGAGAATGAAACCCCAAGCATGTTCAAGGATGATGCAGGACTGAGCTGGACATTATTAAACATTAGTGGGTAATCCTGAGGAAGATTTTGTCGGGTTGATAAGTGTAAGAACTGAGTTTTTGATGCATTAAAAATAACAAGATTATTTTTACCCCAATCAGAGATATGAGCCAAGTCAGACATTAGGTGTGCCATAGCCACATCCCTTGTTTGCTGAAGTAACTGCTGAGATGGACGTTGCAGAAATTGAATGGAAAGGTGAAGGGTGGAATCATCAGCATATGAGTGGATAGCGTTAGATGTACAGCTTAGAAGGTCATTGATGAATAAAAGAGAGAGAGTTGGTGATAGGACAGAGCCCTGATGAACACCACTGTTGATAGGTCTAGGAAAAGAACTATGGCCATTTACAACAGCAGCTATAGAACGACCAGAAAGGAAGCTAGAGATGAAGGCACAGATAGAAGGATAGAAACCATAAGAGGACAGTTTGGAAATCAAAGATTTATGCCAGACTCGATCGAAAGCCTTTGAGATGTCAAGTGCAATGGCAAAGCTTTTGCCAAAGTCCCAAAAGGAGGATGGCCAGGAGTCTGAAAGGTAGGTGAGAAGATCGCCAGTGGAGCGTCCCTGACGGAACCCATACTGACAATCAGAAAGAAGGTTGTGACTGGAAAGATGCTTTAAAATTTTCCTGTTAAGAACTGATTCGAAAACTTTGACACACAGGATGTTAAAGCAATTGGACAATAGTTAGAGGTGGGAATGGTCACCCTTCTTTGGGACTGGCTGAATGAGAGCAAACTTCCAGCAAGAAGGAAAGGTACAAGTTGAGAGACAAAGGCAAAAGAGTTTACCTAGGCAGGGTGTAAGCACAGATGCACAGTTTTTGAGGACAACAGGAGGGACTCCATCAGGCCCATATGCCTTGCTAATATTGAGGCCAGTGATGGCAGAAAATACATCAGCTGAAGAAATTTTAATGCCAGTCATGAGGAAGTCTGAGGGGGGAAGTGATGGAGGAACAGCACCGGAATCGTCTAAGGTAGAACTGGAGGAGAAAGTCTGAGCAAAGAGATCTGCTTTATCAGTAGAAGAAATAGCTACAGAGCCATCAGAGTAGAAAAGAGGAGGGAAGGATGATGAGGCAAAGTTGTTAGAAAGGTTTTTGGCAAGATGCCAAAAGGAGCGAGAAGAATTTGAGTTGGAGAGTTGGGAACATTTAGCACGGATGAAATTATTTTTAGCAGAGCGAAGAACAGACTTAGCACGATTCCGGGCAGAAATATAAAAAAGATGTGATTCAGGGGTGGGTTGGCTCTGGTACCTTTTAAAGGCCCTCTCTTTGTTGCGGACAGCATTAGAACAAGTGTGATTAAACCAAGGCTTTCTTGCATTAGTCAGAGGATATGAAAAAGGAATGTATGCTTCCATGCCCGAGAGAATAACCTCCGTAATGCGCAGGGCACACTCAGATGGCTCCCGGCCATGGAAGCAATAATCATTCCAAGGAAAATCAAAGAAGTACTGCCTGAGGGCCTCCCAATCTGCAGCTCCAAAGTGCCACAGGAGGCGTTTCTTTGGAGGGTCCACAGGCTGTACTGGAGCAATAGGACAGGTTAAGGTAATAAGGTTATGATCGGAGGAGCCCAACAGAGAGAAAAGATTAACAGTGTAAGCAGAAGGATTAGTTGTTAGGAAAAGGTCAAGTATGTTGGAACTCTCTCCAAGGCAGTCAGGGGTACAGGTAGGGTGCTGTACAAGCTGCTCTAGGTCATTAAGGATAGAAAAGATGTAGGCTTGTTCACCAGGTGGATCAGTGAAAGGAGAGGAGAGCCAAAGGTAGTGGTGAACATTGAAATCTCCTAGAATGGAGATTTCAGAGAAAGGAGAAATGGATAGAATGTGTTCCATCGTAGAAGTAAGATAGTCAAAGGATTTTTGATAGTCGGTAGAATTAGGAGATAAGTAAACAGCACAGATATATTTAGTCAGAGAATGACAGGAGAGCCGAAGCCAGAGAGTAGAGAATTCAGAAGAATCAAGTTCAGGAACACGAAAGCAAGACAGATCGTTGCGTACATATACACAACAGCCACCTTTGGCTTTGAAATGAGAATAGAGAAAGTAGGAGGATACAGAAAAGGGTTTGGACTGACTGGTGTGACATGGAGTGTGTGTGGGTGTGGGCTGGGGTGGAGGGGTGGGGGACTGAGTGACCTGGTTGAGGAGATAACTATACCACATTAATACTGCACAGCTAAATAAGCGACATACTGTTTTCCAGTACGTTAATGCAGTTTTCAATATAACTGACAATTTTTCCACTCTAGTTGACACCTATATAGTTGCCTTGCCCAAGTTTGTCTAGCCATGCAGATCCAACAACCACAGATAAGCAACTGCTTTTGTGAGGCCATCTTACAAGTACGGTACACACCCTCGTACTATGACTGGGATACACTTTTGAAAACTTATTGTATAGCAGATTTAGTGTTGCAGCAACCATATAAGAGAGAAAAAATTATTACATAACAAGAAATCTAGCATCATAGTGATCGTATAAGCAAAAAGAAAACAAGTTCATAAAATTAAAAATGGTGCTAAAATGTTACTGTGTATATGTGGATGATATAAGTTGACTGTAAAATGAGGAGCTACCGTACAGTGCATGTAGTATGTACAGATCGGGCACCCTTTTTGGTAGACAGTGCCTAACCAGGGTCAGACCAAGGTCCTTCTCACAGTGAGATGCAGGGATATATCAGAAGTTTGGCTCCCACGTGGATGATGCAACTGCTCCACCAGGAAGCACATTGCCACCACATGTAGGCCCCTTGTCATACCCCAGTACAGTACAGTAACTGAATGCAAGTGGCAATAACAACCAAAAACATCCAAGTCACATCATATATTAATACTGTACAATTCTCGACAGGTTAGCATACACATTTATCACTTACTGTAGAATTAAAAAATATTCAAGTCTATGTTCTACGGGCTACACATAAAGCTATTTCATCTGCATGCAACTTTCACCATTACTTGCATGTTTGACAGTGACACTGCTCTATGCATGTACCCTGGGAGTGGGAGGAGTTATGGGGAGAGGGATGGTAAAGATAACAGCATTGCCCCCAGCATGGTTTGGGTGTGATTGAAAGACAAACAAATAACATGGCTATTTTATATAAAACATGAGCGTTCACATAATGCGAGATCCTATAGAGCAAAATTCACATAACAGGGGAGGCAAAATTTGACGTCAAATATTGTCACAAAGCGAAAATGATAGACATGAACCTCTTTGCGCATGATGATGCAAAACGAGTCAAAGTGGCGTTAGTCTGAAGAGGAACTGATGACACACTAGTCAGTGTTGGTCTGAAGAGATGCCAATTAGGCAATTCTGGACAAAAATATTCACCAAACTTATGTTTTAGCTTGAAATGCGTCGATATTTGATGCGTCATAGGGGAAAGTGTCTATTTCTGGGCCAACACTCTCAAACAATCAGCATTCTCTCGGTTTTCGGTTCAAAGGGGGGGGAGTGAGCGATTTTTGGCAATTTACTCGAAAACTATCGTTTGTATCAGAATTCTGATAACACCACATGAAAGCTCGTGAAATTCTACATCTAGACATATTCTTAGCTCCTGCATTATGAGGACAAAATTTTGTGTTACAGCGTAGGGCAATTATTTTCACTGTTGAACAACAGTACTGTATTCTTACTGCATTTCAGTATTTTCACAGGACTATTACTCATCAATTTTGTGTGTTTCTATTAGCTTATTGTATAGTACAAACATCAGGGAAGATGATGATATAATTTTTACCATTATAACCAATTTCTGGGGGAAATAAAATACGTGGAATGTTTTTCTTTGTGTGTGAGTCCAGCCTGCCCTCATTACATTTTCTCTGATCATGTCACACACACTTACAGAAAACTTACAGTGCCTGAAGGGGTTAAGTGGACACAGGACACTGTCCATTTTTTCAACACCATACTACGAGATGACGAAAGACATAACACAGCCATAGGCCAAAAATTATGGTTCAAACAGTCATAATACAGCAAACAGGATCATAATGTGGTGGCTACAGACACAATGCAGCCAGTGATGGTCATAGCGCGAGTTGCATCAGCCTATGACATACTGTATTGCTATCACGTGCCTGAGCGGGGTGTCATCACAGTCCACTGGGCATTCCTGCCCCAGTTGAGCCTACCCTCTCCCCTTGTTCTGGCTGCTCATGTCCTCTCTGTGATCTTTGCTCTTATCTTCAGCCACGGAGCCCCACTCCACCTCCCCCCAACAAGCCCACAACCTCTTCCATTCAGGTGAGGAATCCTCTAGTGTGTGTATGGTAATAAAGTCTTTATGAGGCAGGTAAATGTCCTGGGAAAAAAAAAATGAAAATTTACCCAAAAGGTGAACTTGGGACGGCTTAGGTACCATGAAACCCTTTATTATGTAAACATGTGGCCCTATAATGCGGAATTCTCATAAAGCAGGACCTTCTGGGTACAATATTTCCTCATTATGTGAGCACTTGTTGTACAGATGTTTACAACATATCTCAGTGGGGACAAAATGGGTTTATGGTTATGCAAGGCTGCTTTACTATGCATGTAAGTATGTGCTTGGGTAAGTGGTAGTGGGCAGGATGCCCCTTAATATGAGAGAAAAACTTTCATTATGTTCTAAGGTGAAAATGCATTTTTTAACATTAATCAATCAATCAAATTACCTTTATTGTTATAATAAGAAGTAATTACATACATATATATCTGACTAAGAGGAAGTGAAGTCTGCTGGGATAAATGCAAGCAGAAATACTGGATGTCTATGCCTATCATCCTTCAATGGATGCCAGCTGTGTACATCATACAAGCCTTCAAATTTTTCAGCTCCACCCTACAGGCAAATATCTTCCATACAAAGTGCTTCATTTGATACAACTGCATTCACAACACTAATGAGGTAGAGGTGATTCACTTACTGCCAACTTAAAAAAAAAAAAAAAAAAAAGCAGCAGCAGCTCTTGTGATGTTCATTTCCATATATATTACAATTCATCATTTCTTTTTATCCTCCATCAACACCTTTCCTCCTTATTCATGCTTTCTCACACATCCACCTGCCATATCAAGCCAGCTTCCTCTTGGTTTTCTACATTTCCTTCCACTAAATCACATCAAGAGGCAATGCGTGGCAGAGAAGTAAAAGTTTAGTGATGCTGATAATATCATATTTCTTGATCTAATCAAAGAACATCCATAAATAATGAGACTTAAAATGAGGACTTATTGTATAAAGAAATCAAATAGTCTTGGTGGATTTTTTCCACTCAATATGTGCAACACCTTATAACATATTGCATCCCATTTCACCACCCTAACCACATCCAGTCCCTCGGTATCACCAACAAACAAGGACGTTATTTTTTAATTCATCAACAGATTTCTTTATCTTCCACCTTTCAAGAACCTCTGTATTTCTTCTATACAGCCCAAGCAACCCACAAGTACAGAAGTACTGTTGTAGATGCAACCCCAGGCTCATCTGACTGGCCTGAACTGATCACTCCCAGAGATCTGTTGCTGAGGTCAAGTTGGTGTGCTGTGATGGTGTGGTGTATGAGGTGAATAAGTGTGCTGTGATGTGGGGGCTGCTTGACAGTGTGGATATAGTGGATTGCTTGTGAGTTGTATTCTGTGCTGGTACTGCAGGAACGGGTGGTGACTGAACCACAGTCTGGTTAGGTAAACTCTTATCTCTCTCAGATCTGTACCACAGTCTGGTTAGGTAAACTCTTATCTCTCTCAGATCTGTAGTTTCTGGGAGTCATCAGGTGGTGGATTATGAAGGATGCTATCTGATGAAGGTTCTGGATGGCTAAGGTGGCAATATGTTTATGATGAGGGCTGCTTGCCTGTGATGGCATCAGCAAAGTCTGACTAGAGAACCTGCCTGGACAAGGGTTTAGCCCAGCCTAGCAAATGCCTTTCATCTCTCCCCATCCCTACCAAAATGAGAATGGTGAGTTGCAGTGTTAGCACAAGGACAGTCCTGGAGATATTGAAGTACTGTACTGGACAGATGTACGACCATATGGGCTTGTACTGAGTGAAGTACACTGCACGCAAAAACCCTGGACTGATTGACCAGGACCACTACAAGAGAAGCCCCACATTTAAAAATTCCATAGCAGTCCCATACCCATTGCTCTCACCACTGACTTTCAAATTCATACTATACGAATGTCTCACTCATACATTAATGTGGCAAGTAACTTAACCATGAAATTCTAGAGAAGCTTCTGTATTCAGTTTTCTGTTCCTTATCAAGATATTCACATTTGTTACATTTCTTTTAAGTGCCTCTCTACTTTCAAATTCCTTTTCAAAATTCACTCTCTTTATTATCACTGAACCAATCATCATCAATCTTGGGAGGCAATGCTGGGCACATAGCCTCGCTCATTCTCCAACTCCATTGACTGTATCTTATCAACTGTACATCACCTTCCACACAACATGGTTCACTAACATTTGCAAGACAGCCAATCTGCAAAGTTCCATTCACTATCAGCACATGGCACAGCATCATCTACATAGGCCACATTAGGAAACAGTGTATTTCAGCCTATATCATTTAACACCACTCTCTCTTCTAGGTCCACAGTTCCTGCTGATTTATCTAACTGAAAACAAGTCATGGAGATATCCCTTCCACCAAAAACTTTTGAAATTTCACTTTACAACATGATCTGGGTGTAATTTTCACAAGTATTACAGAGAATAAGAAATTCTAGATGCCTTGTGGTCAAATGGTTAACTGACATTAACCCGCCGAGTCCCACTGACGTATGATGTAAGTTGCTACTTTTTTCCACGGACAGAACCACCGACGTGCATCGTACATCAGTCAGTTGCAAGGCCCGTCGTTTGCACATTTTTCAAGATTCGCAGGTGATTTTTGGTAGGCAAATGTGGGAAACCTTCCTCTACTTGCTGTCAAGCGGGGATACTGCCTGGCCCCAAGTGACCCCCCCTCCCCCCACACTCGGCAATTCACCTGTTAGCAGTAACCTGGCCAGTAAAGATATGTTGCCCCACGGTCTCTCCAATGACGAAATTCATGGTGAAAGTGATTCCTGAGGTGAAGGGCAAAGAAACAAAGAAGCTAGAGGGAGAAACAAACAGAAGTAATGAGGTGGTAATGTCGTAAAGGAAGGCGCCATATGTTGGGGTTTTGGGTAATGTGTATATTATTGTGTGAAAACCAATATGGACTTGTACTACACATAAATTAGTACCAAATAAATAAATAAATACATAAATTAAAGTGGCTTGAATTAGTTAACCCTTCCATAGTTTGTTTTCTTCAGCCAGGTACCCTGAGAAAGAAGAAAAACATAAGGCTGACTGACACCTGCACCAACATTTATAAGCTCAAGACGGCGATTTTTCTATGGATTTTCGATGTTTCTCACCAAAAGCGGAGGTTTGAGCACACACACAAAAAAAAAAAAAAAAAAAATCAGTCGGGTTCTGAGGGTGTGTTGGGTAAAAAGTTGGTCGGGACTGGACGGGTTAATCAATGATGACTCTGCTTTAGGCATAAATTCAAAGCTCCTGAAGATGACTGAAGTCTTTAGTAAATAAATGCTATCAGTGGTGCAGGTTTGTTCACACTCTTAATTGTTGTAAATTACAGTCACCTAGCTTTAAGCATTACACCCTGAAATGGATAATATGGGACTGGCTGTTACCATTATTTTCAGTAAATGTTCCAGCATAACTGAAAGCTACATAATTTAAAAGACAAGAATAGAATTCTATCAAAATTAAAATGGAGAGAAGTTTCAATATTTCTTCTGTATGTGGTTCAGAAGCCAGTAAATGATAGACTGAAGTGGGGTGTCACCTGTGTGGTACCAAAACCTGAGACTCATGATTCACATGACTGTAACATGTATACTACTGCAAATTAATCTGTGGTATGAATTAGCCCTTTCAACCACAGGATGGCATCTAAATTTTACTAATGCTAATGTCAGATGATTTGACTGAGCTAAGTGGAGATTTTCCAAACTGAAGGTGTTACACAAAGTCTTCATCAATGGCTTCAGTATTAAAGGGTTCTTCAGAGATGAATAACGGAGTCTGGTGGTGATGAAGATTAAGGTGAAAAAAGACAACACTCTGGTGACGGGAATGACTTTAGACAGTACTTATGTAATGCTAGAGATGTGCTGCATCTCATTAGAATGACAAAAATGGAACATACAGCTGTCATCAAAATACAGCATTGCTGGTCTATAATATGGCTCCATAAACTATGGACATTAACTGTGAAAAGTAAAAGACTGATACAAAAAGTATGAAAGATGGATGATCATATTAATGTACAGGAATGGAGGATGAAACGTTACATATACCTTTGGTACAAGTACTGTAAAATGCTTACATGTACAGTACAGTACAGTACAAAGATAACAGCATATGCACAGGCAGTGAGGATGAATTACAAGTCTAAGGAATGCATTACATTTTTTTTAGTAACACTCAGTGAAATATTATTCATAACAGGTACACAGCAAGCTAGAATGAAGACTTGAAGATTTTAAAGAGTAAATGAGTGAACAGTATCCTAAATATGTGGTAACCTGGAATGAGTGGTTTGACTAACCAAGTACAGAGATTAATTTACAGAAAAGAAACTAGTCGTGTGTGTGTGTGTGTGTGTGTGTGTGT
>JAGKTI010002941.1:32110-61712 GCA_018397915.1 Birgus latro
AAATCAGAAAACCACCTACCTCCCTCCCTCCTGGACATGCATAGCACTTAAGACCCCATTCACATAAATAATTGGCACAAAGCATGAATTAATCGAATTTTAACCCAAAAATGATGATTTTGAGGTGAGTAAGCCAGACATGATTATTACTGAGAAAATCACCTTTTCATAGTCTATGCACTCAAATATGGGACACAAAGCATGAAGTAAATAAAATGTAATCAGAAAAATTATGATTTAGAGGTGTGTGGGGCAAAAATGTTCACCAGTTGACTAGATAGTGAACGTATGTAAGAGACATGGTAATCACTGAGAAAATCACCTCTTTCACAGCCTGTGCACTCAAATATGGGACACAAAGCATGAAGTAAATAAAATGTAACCAGAGAATGAGGATTTAGAAGTGGTTATGGAAAATATTTAGCAGTTGACAATGTTTACTTACAGTCCATGATTGTTGTTTACCCCCATCTCTAAGGTTTTTACAGTGGTCATAATTGCTCTTGAAGCATGTCCAGTAATCCAGTGTTTAACTACACTTAATCCTTAGCACTGTGACTTTTGATTATTTAAACAAGAACGAAAATGCAGCAAACAATCGGACAGCCATCCACCGTTCACGGGAGCTGAGACAGAAATAGTAGGAGGGAGACTGAGCGGGAAGGGAGCTAGTCGGCGTGGGCGGGAAAATCAAACTGACACGGTTGGAAAAAATCGTTTTTTTTTGGGGGGGGGGATCAGCCCACGATGTTCGAATAGTGAGGTATCCAGTGGACGTCCGGATAGTAGAGAGATTACTTGTATATCCTACTGACTCTGTACACTCCATACATTTTTTCTCAGTAACCCCACTTCCACTGTTCTTGCTTTGACTTTCTGCATTATTGGTATACATGTACTAAAGTCTCCATTCCATTCATCCATCATCCATTCCTATGTCGCCTCGTGAGGAGCGTAAGAACCCCGGGCAAGGCAAGTTGGTCCTGGCATTTAAGATAAGAGTGACCAGCCTCACTATACCTGAGTTGAATTACATGAGCAATAATCCCCAACCACTCCTTGGATATAAGCCTGAACTGGCTCAATCCGATTGGAGCACCTTAATTACCCACTAAACCACCAGGCGCCATAATTTGGGTATATGGTTACCATCCAGTGCAGTAAATGGTTTCCTGGTGTGAAGGAAACCATCTGGCTTGATACTCAGTGTAGGGTCACCTATAAGCAGAAGGAAGAGGAAAAAAATGAAGGAAAGAAAGACAGAAGAGAGAGTGTAAAATCATCTGTAGGCGGAAGAAAGAAGAAAGAATGAAAGAAAGAAAAACAGAAGAGGAAGGATAGAAGAGAGCAAAGGGCAGACACCCAAAGCAGCACTACATCAAGTGAGTGGGTGGTTAGCGCCCCCACCTACCACACCCATATATTAACGTAATCCTTTTACAGCCTCCACATTTTGACCTCTGTTTAGTATCAAGACCTTCATAGTACCAGCTGGTGTTTTGTATAACAAATTTGAAGAGATTCAGTCACGAACTGAAATTTTCAGACTTTACCATACACAAAGCATGCAGTATACATGGAGATACAAATGAATGCTTTTTTAAGAATATAGTATAATGCAACTCTTTAGGCAGCAACAAGTAACAAGCTATAGTATGCGGTGTTGAATGAATTATCATCAATAAGGGCAATCTAACTAATAAACAGATATAGTATTCTAACAAAAAGTTAAAAAATCAACACTACTGGCAATCCAACCTTGACTTTGGCAGAGGTGGTGAGAGGAGTGTATCCTGAAGCAGCCTCCAACTCCCGCTTCTCCTGCACCACACTTCTGCCCACCAGCTCCTTGAAGTGGGTGTTGAGGTGCCGCCTGAGCAGTGTCTTGCCACATGGGATGGACAGCAAAGATGC
Organism: Birgus latro; assembly: GCA_018397915.1. NCBI lineage: Eukaryota > Metazoa > Arthropoda > Malacostraca > Decapoda > Coenobitidae > Birgus > Birgus latro. The sequence goes on from JAGKTI010002941.1 coordinate 34,025, forward strand.
AAGTAATTCCGAAGTGAAGCGCACCTCGTACACCATCAAGGCTCCATGCACTCCTGTCACAGGAAAATGGTGAAAATGAATTTTATATCAATTAATACCTTCAGCCAAATGACATCTTTTTTTAGATTGCATAATGAAGATAATGGAGAGTTCTACAAAGTATGATTTCAGAAAGAGTGAATAATCATGAGATGCAGTTTGGGTTTAAGCCAGGCAAAGGGACCACTGATGCCATATTCATTGTTTGACAGCTTCAGGAAAAGTATACAGGAAAGAAAAGGGAACTGTACTTTGTTTTTGTTGATTTGGAGAAGGCCTTTGACAGAATCCCTAGAGAGGTGGTGAAGTGGGCAACAAGAAAACTTGGGATTGAGGAATGGCTAGTTAGGGTGGTTATGGCTATGCATGTGGGTGCTTGCACCCAGATAAGGGTAAATGGAGATTTGAGTGATGAGTTTTCCATGTATGTTGCTGTGCACCAGGGGTCAGTTTTGAGCCCTTTGTTGTTTATCACAGTAATTGGAAAAAGCTTTTGATAGAGTACCAAGGAGAGTTATAGAGTGGGCCTTGAGAAGACAGAATGTCCCTGAGAGACTCATTGCAGCTGTCATGTCTCTCTATACCGATACAAGATCAAAAGTCAAGACAATAGCAGGAACATCAGGAAATTTTGGAACAGGAGTTGGGGTACATCAAGGATCAGCACTCAGTCCATTGCTGTTTAACATAGTAATGGAGAAGGCAACACGGGAATGTAGGGGGGAAGGCCTATGGGAATTGCTGTATGCTGATGACCTAGTGCTGACAGCGGAGACTAAGGAAGAAGTGGTGGAAATTCTTAATAGATGGAAAAATGGAATGGAGAAGAGGGGAATGAAAATAAATATGGATAAGACAAAGGTAATGATGACAGGCAAGAAACCAGTAGAAAGAATTCGGTCAGGAAAATGGCCATGTGGATGTTGTGGCAGAGGAGTAGGAGTGAACTCAGTGTTGTGCACATAGTGTAATAAGTGGTGCCATAGAAGGTGTTCAGGTCTGCAGAATTTCAGAGGAGTGCAAAATTTCTGCTGCCCAGCCAGCATAAGAAGACAGGCAGAGGGAGATGAAGCAGAGGATGCGCTAAAGGTGAATGGGGACACACTACAGGAAGTGCAGCAGTTCTGCTTTCTAGGAGATATATTGGACTGCAAAGCAGGGGTGGAGAGATCAGTCAGAACAAGAGTGGAGTCAGCATGGTTAAAGTGGAAGGAAATAGCTAGCCTACTGGTCAACAAACACATACCACTGAGACACAGAAGTAAAATATATGAGGCCTGCATTAGACCAGTATTGATATATGGTGATGAAACATGGGCTTTGACAGATAGACTGATGAATGTTCTGAGGAGTACTGATCGCAGAATGTTAAGATACATGGCAGGAGTGAGATGGGAGGACTGAGTTTTGAGTGAGCATGTAATCAGAAGATGTGGGGTGAAGGATCTCAATATCACTTTCAGGCAGAAGCGGCTTTTTGGTCACGTGAAGAGGAGTGAGGAAGAGAGCTGTGTGAGAATAGCAGAGGAACTGGAAGTGGTGGAACATCGACCACCAGGAAGACCTAAGAAGACCTAGAAAAGTGTTGTAATGCAAGATATGGAAAGACTGGGTGTTGGAGAAGATTTAATCCGGGATAGGAAGCAGTGGAGAAAAGCCATCGCACGTCCAACCCCAGTTTGAATATGAGAACAGAAGGACGAAAAACAAAGATGATGATGATGATGATGTCCTGAAACCCTCTCATGTGACTTCAGAACTGGACTCCCATGGGAGATGTTGTATGCTGATGATTTGATGATTTGGTGGTGATTGCAAAGAATGAAAGGAAGGTGGAGGAAAGATTTAGGAAGTGGAGAGATGGTATGGGGTACAAGGGCTTACGAGTAAATGCAGATAAAACAAAAGTGATAGTATCTAGGGCAGGTGGCAGTACTGTCAAAGGAGAGGGAGAGTGGCCATGTGTGATTTGCCACAGGGGCATGGGGAGTAATTCCATCTTGTGCTGCGTCTGTAACAAGTGGGTGCATAGGAGATGTAGTGGTATTAAGGGCAGACTGCGAGAATGCTGATTTCATGTGTGCGGTGTGTCGGGGAGAGCAGGTGGAGATTGTCAGGCATGAAAGGACTGAACTTGCTGGTGCGTCTCTTGAGTGTGTGGAGGAGTGTTATTATTTGGGAGAAATGTTATGAGCTGGAGGTGGGGCTGGAGCTAGCTCTGGCTAGAATGAGGAGTGGTTGGAAGAAGTTCAGGGAGCTGTTGCCTCTCCTGACACTGAGAGGGCTCTCCCTTCATGCTATGGGATCTTTGTATGCAGTATGTGTTAGGAGGGTAATGATGTATGGCTGTGAGACCTGGGCAGTAAAGGAAGAGGATATTTGCAGGCTCAAACACATGGAAATGACAATGATTAGGTGGATGTGGAATGCGCCTCTGAGTGTCAGGCCAGGGGGAGGGGCTAGGATTACGATGTGAGAGTTGATGGGACTGGAGTGTATAGGTGTTGTGATGAGGGGAGGTAGACTAAGATGATTTAGGTATGTGGAGTGGATGGAGGATGATAATTGGGTGCAAAAAGTGAGAAGTGTTAATGTTAGGGGTAGGGGTGCAGAGGTAGACCAAAAAAGACCTGGGACAAGGTCACTGAGTGTGACCTCAGGGATAAAGGACTGAACAAGGAAGCTTCCGAAGACTGAGCAGCATGGAAAGCCGCCATTAGGTGTCCGAGGCTGATGCATGCAAGCATGTTGGAGCCTTCAAAAACGAAATGAAATGAAACCAAGAGAACTTCCAGATGATTTATTCAGATTAGGAATCACCTTTTGATGAGGAGGGGTAAGATATACCCATCCACTACATTTTCAAAACCAAAGATCTCCCCTATGCTGAATATACCAGTTATTGTCTGGCAGTGTCAGGAATGAAATACAAAAATATCACTGGAGTGAACTAGACAGGTTCAAATACAGAGGAACAATAATGCTCAGCTTTCACATGCAAAGGTGCCCTTTAGATACACTGATGTTTCTATGTTGGGCTGAATCAAGGGTTCTTATCTATGACATTCCTCCTTCCACTGACTCCTCTCAGTTTCTATTTGTCTTTGATATAATGCTGTATCGGTCAGCTATTGTGGTTACACTTGACACGGTAATGGTAACATTTAGTCTCACATCACCCCTTGTAAAGATGTGAAACAAGTCCTTGAACTTCTCTGACAGCATGTCTGCATCTTTAAAATGAGAATAACTACTAAAAATTACTGGTCTCTAAGACAGTACTGCAACATGTTGTCCAAACAGACACATGTTTTACATGTTTTATGTCTCATATGTTACTGTTAGCTGATGCTCTAGCTTTAAAATGTATTGTGCCCTGGTATTTTGAATGAAATCAGTCTTGATTTTACCCTGGGGGAAAAAATTATATTATACACTTTATGCCTTTTTTTCCAGCATTAAATAACTATACTACAGTGCATGTCATACGCACCAAAATTACTGAATTTATCATTTGTCACACGGTCCCCATGAACAAAAATAATCGTTGTTGAATATTCACACCTGAACCATTACTGCAGGTTAGTACACTATAGCATAAATAGTCATTACTGAAGGGAATACAAAAAAGATGGATGTCTATACTGTACTTATAAGGGGCACTGACAAAAAGTCTACACTCGATGGTGCTGTGCACCCTGGGTGAAGCAGCTGTAGCATCCATCTGGGACCCAAACCACCTATTTCTCTGCACCCCACCATGGGATGGAGTCCGGTGCAACTGTGGTGAGGTGCTATCTCCCATTAGGGGGGCACTGGACCCCTACACAGTATTTGTACTGTACTGCGTATGATGATTTCTTGCTCCAGTATCAGATACTCAACATTATAATATTAACCCCCTGACTGCGGCTAAGGTGGCAAGAACGATATCCCTGTTGTGGCAATCCACACAAAAAAGTTACCCATTTTCAGTGCAATAATTTTTGTATTAATAAACAAGATAAAAAAAAAAAACTGCCCAAGAAAACAAAGCCTTTCTTCTTACCTGTGAGCACGTCAGTGAATGTTTAGATGCTCCTACGATGCTGTAGAGAGAGGTGGAAGCAACGCCATTTTCATTGTTTTTTGTGTCGCTGTAGGTGTCCGTCATGCACCACCACCCACACCACCACTCACCACACTTCACAAAAGTTACTCATTTTCAATGCAATAATTTTTATATTAATACACAAGCTAAAAAAATAATACAACATGCACAAGAAAGCAAAACCATTCTTCTTACCTATGAGCACATCAGTGAATGTTCAAATGCTCCTACAATGCCATAAAGAGAGGTGGAAGCAACATCATTTTGGTGCTTTTTTGTTTTGTTGCAGCTGTGCATCACGCACCACCACCCACACCGCCGCTCACCACACTTCATTTGCCAACCACGCACCACTATACGCATCACTTTCTTTGTATTATCTTGAATGATTCACTTAGCACTTCTACCTATCTATCTACTGCCAGACGCCTTAATCCCGTAAGGGGTGGCCATAAACAAATAACCTCCATGTCACCCTGTCCCCCACCATTTCACTGCCCTGCTCCCACCTCACACCCCCCTCTCTAATATACCTCTCCACTCCATCCCTCCATCTTATCCTTGGCCTCCCCCTTCCTCTCCCCTCCACCTCACTCACATACATTCCTCTCGTCTCTCACTCTCCATCCTCTCCACATGGCCAAACCACATCAATGTGTTTCTCCTAATGCTTCCTATCACAACCATATCCACGCCACAACACTTCTTCACATTCTCATTTGTCAGTCTGTCTCTCCATGTGACTCCACAGGCTCCTCTAAAATAATTCATTCCCACTGCTCTCACTCTTGACTTCTGTCTAGCACAAGCACTTCAAAAATCCTTACTTTACAAACATTATAAATCAAAACAGTATGATACTGAACCATGAAAAATTATTCAGTAATAGTAAATACAGTAAGACCTCACTATAACAGACTAATTAGGGCTCAGGCCAGTCCGAAATATGTGATTTTCCAATAAAAGCGACATCCGGACTTACCCCTGCGAATCTGGACTTTTTCCGATATATCAGACATTAGTCCGGATTGCATCAGTGGTTTTCACCACCATTGCAGTATTGTACTGTGTTATACCTTCACTACATTAATCAAATGGTATAATAATACTGTACTGTGCATTGAAAAACAAGTCTTTTACTTGTCTTATTGTGGTGAACATAGCTGAAGTTGTCAGGCAGTCCGGACTGCTTTCTGGCTATATCGGACTTTTTCCGATATATAGGAGTTTAGTCCGGTAGCTCCTCGAGTCCGATTAAAGCGAATTCCGGTCTACTGAAGTCCGTTATATTGAGGTTTTACTGTAATGCTAAACTCAATGAAAGGTATTTACATAGCCTACACCAGACACTTTCATTTTCCTTATATTTCAGTCATTTACACTTGCTCTCTATCATTTATTTACACTTACTCTCTATCACTTATTTACATTTGTTCAATCACTTTTCTAGAGGGGCTAGAAGTTGACGAGTGTGTGAAAGTTACGGTGGTGTAACATAGATGAGTTGGTGTCGCTTGGAGCGTGGTGTGCTGGCTTGTTTCTTCAGAGGTTTTACAGCGTATTCCATGCTAGAATCACTAGAATTGCTGTCACTAGTAGGTGCATACTTCCTTTTCTGTGGTATATGACCTCTAGCACCTCCTTTCTTGGTAACAAAGAGAAATTGAGGTCCGGGGCGAATGCAATGAACCACCTGTAGATGTCATGACTTCATGAAGCAAACTGGGCTCATATGGCTGCATGATGCAGAGTGGAGGATGCTAAAAGGACAAACTGGCAACCGAAAGCGTGGGTAAATGAATACACAAAGTACTCGCGCCGTAATACAGGGCGCAACTTTTTAAATCAATTTGTTGATTTTAAATGGAATGCTGTAGCCTGTCGATCAGACCTTTTAACCCCTTAACCACAGGTCGTCACTTCCGTGATGCTCGGGCGCAATGGATCATACCGCAGGGCATCACTTTTGTGATTTTGCGTTGTTTTGAATTTGCCCGGGCTTTCAGGTGGTGACTTGTATCATCTATCAGCACTGCCAATGTCCAACAATAGTCAGAGCTGCTAATGTCATCAGTACTTCCATCCATTGTTGACAATTTAGGCATTTCCCCTATTCCAGACTCCCCTCCCTACCTCCCCTCCATTACCCTCTTGTGTCGTCTGCTCAGCCGCTCTGCACTACGTAAATCTTCCCCGGACTTTTCCACTGATTTCATCCATTGAAATGAGCCCTATGCCCTATTCTTATACAAAATAATATATATATATATAAAAAAATAAGATAACTGATAGTGCCATACACCTGGAATTGGCTAATTATCACTTGGCAACATCCAACCTGCACTCGTTTGCTAATTTCCCCTGCTTTTTTCCCCGTGAAATATGCCATATCAGCTATTCTTGTAATATAAATGTATATAAGAATGGAAGGGAGAAGCCTGAATGACATTTATATTCACCTGGAACTACCTAATTTATTATGTATTGTCTAGATTTCCTATGACTTATTTCTTAGCATATACATTAGCAGCTGACATTTTCAACTCTTGGCTACCCAGATACCTACATCTCAGTTCACTCCCGTCCTTTGAGCTGGAGACATGTCGGAGTCGCGTCCCTCCATTTCTGCCGCTTTTGCGCCCAATATAAAAGGCCTTGTGACCTCTACCCCTACTGAACATCATGTGGAAAACGGTAAAGGACTGTAGATCTACATAAGTGTAATAAAGTACTAGAAATAATAAAGTGTGAGTGTGTATATGAATAAGAAATGACAATACGAGCAGCGAATTAGCGCGAGTGGGAGGCTCATACACGCTCGTATTTTACATTGCTTTCACAGTGTTTTTTTTTGGAGGGGTATGGATTCCAAACTACTTGGAAATCATTGAATAGTGTTTCTAGTGTTAATATCTGGCAGTGGTATTCATATTACGAGAAGTCGTGTAGTGTAAAGTGGAGACTTAGTTACCCAACTTTAGAAGTCTCCACAAGTCCTACGGTAGTTGATGAGTGCTAAAAAAAACATCCCAGGAGAAAGCTGAAGGTATGTGCCATATGCAAATGTAATTATAATATTCTAGGACTAATAACTGATTACTGGCAGCAATCCCTCCAATATCCGATGTAACAGAGCCAAAGGCAAGTCCGAATATTGGTTTTGTCCGGATATTGGGCCCTGAAGCTCCAGCACTGGTCATTCATGACCCTAACCTAACCTAACCTAAATCAGAAAACTACCTTCCTACCTCCATACTGGACATGTATAGCACTTATTTAGGTCCCTTTTCACATAAATAATGCACACAAAGCATGAATTAATTGAATTTTAACCAAAAAATGATGATTTAAGAGGTGAGTGAGGCATAGGTGCTCAGAACTTGCCAGCATAGTATAAGTAAGTATCTGACATGGAAATCATCTTTTCTCACATTTCATGCACTAAATTATTGGATACAAAGCATCAAATACAGTAAATGATATAAATTGCTACCAGAAAAATGGTTAGGTTAGGTTAGGTTATAACCGGACATGAAATTCACTGCCTTTCACCTTTTTCATAGCTGGTGCACTTAAAAACCATGCATGAAAAAATTAAATTGCAAGCAGGAAATTATGATTAACATTTTGGGTAATTTTTTAACACATTTACAGCATGATGAAAACAGGTTAGGCATGAAAATCTTTATGGTAAGCATAGGTTAGATGTAGTGCTGCCTACTTCTTCCTTAGCCTTTATCATTCTTTTTCTGTGCCTGCCCTCCTCTCTTCCTATTTTTCCTATCTTCCCTGTCACTTCTTATTGCTTTTCTTTCTTTTACAGGTGGCTTTACATTGAGTGACAAGCCAAATGGTTTCCTGTAAGCCAAGAAACCATTTACAACGCTGGGTGGTAACCATATAACCAAACCATACGTGCTCCCTACGTGTTAACAAGTGGGTTGGTGGAGGGTTAGTGCCCCTCCCTGTAAAACAAATAACTCAAAAGTCAAATGGCCACCCTTTATGGGATTATGGCGTCTGGCAGTAGATAGATAGATAGATAGATAGATAGGTTAGGTTAGGTTAGGTTAGGTTAGGTTAGGTTAGGTTAGGTTAGGTTAGGTTAGGTTAGGACCGGACATGAAATTCACTGCCTTTCACCATTTTCATAGCTGGTGCACTTAAAAACCATGCATGAAAAATTAAATTCCAAGCAGGAAATTATGATTAACATTTAGGGTAATTTTTTAACACATTTACAGCATGATGAAAACAGGTTAGACATGAAAATCTTTATGGTAATCATAGGTTAGGTTAGGATAGGTTGGGTTAGGTTAGGTGAGGACCGGACATGAAATTCACTGCCTTTCACCATTTTCATAGCTGGTGCACTTAAAAACCATGCATGAAAAAATTAAACTGAAAGCAGGAAATTATAATTAACATTTAGGGTAATTTTTTAACACATTTACAGCATGATGAAAACAGGTTAGACACGAAAATCATTATGGAAATCATCTTGCACACAGTTTATGCATGAGATTAATGATATGCAAAGAACAAAACAAGGAATTTTGATGAAGTTAGGGTACTTACGAAAAAGAAGCCGCCGTCCTGATGTATAACTCGCTCTATTATCTCAGACTTTGACACGAAGAAATTGCACCACACAACCTTCGCAATTTACAATCACCAGCACTTCTCACCAACACTTTCCACAACGTTTTTTTTGCATAACTGGGATCACATCACTTCACTGCACTGTACATAACAGTAAATTCCCGTGTGGTCTAGTGACGAGTCCTGGAGCCTTGTGAACTCAGCAGCAGCTTTCAGCTCCGTTCCACGTACCAACACACCAACAGCACGTTGTTGTCGATACCAAATCAGCGTGGATCGGTTGATGTCTGTATACTTAGGACTAAACATCACCTTCCTCTCCACATTTCGTTTGGTCTTCGAAGCAAAATCAGCCATGTACTGCTGTAGTTTGTCTTGGGACTTCTTGATATCAAACAAGGTGGAGCGAGGGAGATTGAATTCACGACGAATCCGTGATGTCGGCCACCTGGCGTCCATCTTTTCCAATACCCTTCCCTCTTCTTCTCCAGAGTCAGAACCACTTTCTTCCTCTTCTCAGGTGGCGGGGCCATCATCACACACATGATGAAGAAGGTGAAGAGCAGCATCAAGCACTGTAGGAGGTAGGGTATCACCACAAAAGCAATCACTTCGGCCGCCATTGTCAGAGCTGTTCACGAGGCAGCAACTGAGTGGGAAATGGGACCGACAGACAGGCGCCACGTGCGTAAACACAGCCGATCGGCGCGCATGGGAAATTCAACCTGACGCAGTCCCAAAAATTCGATTTTTTTTCCCGATTTTTCTAAATTTTGGGGCATTTTGGGGGTTGGGCAGCCCACGATATCCGAATAGTGAGGGTGTTCGAGTATTGGACATCCGAATAATAGAGGGATTACTGTATTTTTTAAAAGTCAGTTGGAGTGCGGATTTGCCCTGCGGGATGGACACGGCGCGCCTCCAACAACCCTGTGGTTTAAGGGTTAAAGGGAACGCCGCAGCCAAGGGGTTAACTAAAACTTCCATGATTTACCTGAGCCTCTAAGATTGGGGGCATACTCAGACAGGTCAACTGTCCTTAGCCACTCCATGACTCTGTGGTTGGTCCATAAAGCCACCTCTGCTGCAGTTCTTGTTTGTTGATCCTCATCTGGTACTGAACGCCGCTTTAGCACAGAAGGATCAAAGTTGTGCTCTCGTAATACCTGCAAAAATCAAACACGGCATAGGATGGTTACATTTTCGCAGATGTCTTCTTTCCTGGCCATTGGAAGACTGTATGGTCTACCAGCCTTCATAACTGTTTTCTCTCCAAATCAATGAAAAGAAAGACTGCACATAACTTCCAGAGCAACAGATCAAAAGCTTTTTATTTACTGAGCCTGACATATATACTGTACTTTATGATGTGTTGGAGCCTTATGGATGTGCAGTGAAGACTGTTTAAGTGAAACAAATTCGTCAACAGCTTGCTTGTAATGCTCACAAAATTTTGCTGAAACAATCCACTTCTCTAATAGTTTAGTTCACACCTATCCCTCTTTGACATGTAAATAACAGCACTGGTACTGTATATCTGGACAGCTAGAGGTATTCATACAGGGAATGAATGCTTATACCATTCTGATTTTAAACTGTGCACTGAAGAATATTATAATTGGTACTGGATGGCATACCTGTATACCACGCTTGAGAGAAGTAACATGAAGAAGGTTTGTAAGGCGAAGAAAGGAGAGATCATCATAAGTGAGGCAGTTGAGGACTCTCCCATCAATACGGGCCTCACTGAAAGCATCTTTGTACTGTGGAAGGCCGACATCATCCAGCCAGCGCAACACCCAGGCCTGATCCAATCTGTGGAGTGGGGTGTTGAGTGGCTCCCCAGACACTCTGGTTGCTATGGCCAGTTGCAGCTTCTTACGGTGAAGGGGGTTGCGGATGGACAGGTCACGTTCCAGCTGACTGGGTGTTGCCTTTGACAAGTGATTGCCTAAAGATGTCCATGCCCTCACCCCGGGAGCATAATGACCAAGACCCAGAGCAATAAGCCATCCCTCTAAGGCTTCCACACGCCAGGTAGAAAATGGTTCACTTGGTCTGTAAACAACAGTTTCATGGATAAAACAAAAAACAGCCTTCGATCACATACACACAAAGCATAAACAGATTAAACAGCTCACTGTATGAACAATTATTTCACTTAACAAGTATGATGATAACTGCAGGTGACTGAGTTGTACCAATACTTCTGGATGACCAGAAAACTGCTAAAATAATGGATGCTTGGACATTTAATTAACTTTATATATGAAAATTATCTAATCCGTGCTTGGGACATGTGAAAATTACAATAAAAACATCCAATTAAAAAGTGGTACAGCCAAAGACAGAGCAGGGTGGAGACCCACCATTAGGTGACCAAGATCGCGGCATGCATGTTGGGGCCTTTATAAACGATACAAACTATGAACATATGTTTTAGCAAAATCCTACAAAAAGAGAATATTTTACTTATTCTAGATGGGGTGAGTGTGCATTTATGTGGTTTTACAATGGAACTTAAGAGGGAAGGGGCTGACCTGGTATGCTAGGTCAACCGTGTCGTGCTGTAGGACCAGTGTAGGCCAACCACACAGTAAACAGCAGCAGCAGTTTGTCTTCAGGTGATGTTTGATCAATCATGTCCACATTTGCATATGTCAGTAATTGTATCTTTAGTATCTTGTTTCCCTCTTCAGTACCAAACTAATTTATCCCATTGAAACAACATTTTGATTTAGTGCACGATCAATTCAACACGAGTTCCTTTAAAACCTATCTTATGTTAAATCAACATCCTACTGTATTAAATGCCTTCAAAAATTGTTTTACTGTTGTTGCTTGAGGGTTTGCTGCCAGAAGTATTGGTACAACAACCTCAAGGTTGTGGATGGAGGCCGACTTCTGGGATTCTCCTGCACAAACTATAATATTTTCCCTGTTTACTGGGCCAAGTTAGGGTTTATCTTTCTGCACAAATCCGTCCCTCGTAAACTTGGGACCTTCTTTACAGATTACAATCAAAATGCAAATTACAAACCTAAGTAAGGTAATTTACACCAAAGTCATTGCTCCACATTGCTCCTCTCTTATCCACCATTATTCTACTACCTCTACCTCCCTCTTTATTCCCCCCTACCATTCCTATTCCCAATCTGTCTTGCCATCACCCCCCAACCCCTGCTTGTTTCAATTACCTTTCTCTCTCAAGGCCCATCAGTCAGACACAACCAGCCATGCAGATACTCAAACTCAATCAGTGTCTCTTTCATCTGTGCAGACCTGTACAGTAAACTCAGTGAATAAAGTATCCTACAACAGGTGACTTTTGGTTTCACTATGAGTGTTGTTGCTATTCACCTTGTTTCTAAGATAAAGTTCCTTCTTTAGGCTGTACCAGTAAAAATAGCAGGCATGCCCACAGATAAGTTACTGGAGAATATTACTGTTAAAAAATTTAGCCACTGTCTATACTATAAAAACAAACAATTGTAAAGAACCTTTCTGAATGAGTGTATTACTGCTAAGCTACAACAATGTAAATAAAATACATAATAAATGGTATGAAGCATGCAGGAAAAGCCCAGGGGAAGAACCAGCATTTGTTGAAAGGGAGGTCCCAGACTTTTTTTTTGGGGGGGGGAGGGGGCAAAGAAGACAATATTGATTCCGAAGAAAAAAATGGCAAATATACAGCTTCATTTTACAATCAAAATTACACTGACTCTTCATAAATAATGTCACATCATAAAAAAGGGAACTGGAAAACATGCATTGTTTTTTTTTTCTCTCTTTTTTAATACAATAATTCTGTATGCATGTTGCATAAATGAAAAAAGGGGGGGGAGGTTCTGGATTCCCTGGACATTCCTACTGGATCCACCACTGATGTTTCAATTGTGTACTAACTCTTTGAATATGGATGATGATGACGTCCACCCAAGCCGAGCTGATGCAGTGGCCCTCATGCCCCCTCGCCGGAAGTCACCATCTCCTAGATCTCCATCAAGGTGACCTGAGCTACTGCGCCGCAACCTGAGTTAAGAATTTTATTTATTTATTTATTATTATTTTTTTTATATCTTTCTTGCCAAGGCTAAGTTACATAGCCCGAACATTCAAGGCAATAACGACCAATCATTTGTCCTCTGTTTGACATCCTCTCGCATTTGAACCCTTTATGAGCCACACCCAGCTGAAGCACCTTAATCCACTAAATATCAGTACAGTAGTTTTTTGAGGTACAGTACAGGAAATCATTTTGGCTTGTCACTCTGTGAGAAAGTCGTCCAATGTATCACTATATCATGTGAATAAAAGGCGGGCACCCTCAGCCACCAGTAACTGTCTTATCTCTTTACTACTTCATGGGCAATCCTGGAGTTCATCTTGAGTGACCACAACAATGTCATCCTTAGCAACTCAATACAACTCCTGTCACTCCCAATTCTTCTTTCACAAGAAAGTGGAAAAAGTAATAACAAATATAAAGCTTGAGTCATTTTCTTGTTTATACTTATTTATCATTCAATTTCAATTTCTCACTTTATCATTTAAGAACACCTAAACACTCATGATACTGTAAACTTTATCTTCATGTCCTGGGACTAAGAATCCATCATACATCATATACAGTACAATCAGACTAAAAGAGATGTCTGCAAGAAACTTCACTTACAGCAAGCTCTCAATTATCCATTGTAATTCAGCCACATCCTATGCCGAATAATGTGAAACGCTGGATACTGCATAGTACCCCCAATCGGCTCAGCATTCTGCGTCGAGCTGGATATTGTGTTACTATCCGTTTCGACACTTTATCCCAAAATCTTTTCCAGGAGTAAAAGATGGAAAAGGGGAAAAAGCAGTGTGTGGTACTCACAGGGGCATTTGCCTTCTCAGTGTAATAGGAAAAGTATATGGCAGGATACTTATTGACAGAGTTAGGAAAATAACAGAGGAATTAGTTGGAGAACAACTGGGAGGTTTTAGGAAGGGAGGAGGTTGTGTAGACTAGATATTCATTCTTAGATCCTTATTGGAAAAGTTTCTAGAGAAGGGAAAGAAGTTGTATGCAGCCTTCATAGATCTGGAGAAAGCATTTGACAGGGTGGACAGGCAGGGATTGTGGAAGGTATTAAGAATATATGGAGTGGATGGGAAGTTGTTGAAGGCAGTGAAGAGTATGTATGAGGGTGCTAGGGCTGCAGTGCGTGTGGATGGCAAACTGAGTGAATCTTTCCATTTGAAGGTTAGATTGAAACAAGGATGTGTCATGTCTCCATGGTTGTTCAATCTGTACACGGATGGAGTTATAAAAGAGATACAAGGTCGGGCAGTGGATGTTGGAGTAGCCCTAGTGAAAAAGGGCAGTGTTTGGAAACTCCCTGTACTGTTATTTGCAGATGATACTGTGTTGTTGAGTGAAGACGAAGGAGAGCTGCAAGGCTTGGTAGATGAGTTTGAGAGAGTGTGTAAGAAACGGAATCTAAAGGTGAATGTAGGGAAGAGTAAAGTGATGGTCTTTGAGAGAAGTGAAGCCAGTGAATGTACAGTGAGATTGGATGGGAAGGATATGGAGAATGTGAGTGCATTTAAGTACTTGGGTAGTGTGACGAGTAAGGATGGAAGTCTGGAGGGTGAAGTGCTTGAAAAGGTGCAGCAGGGAAGGAAGGTTGCTGGTTCGTTGAAAGCAGTGATACGAAACAGGGAGGTGAGCATGGAAGTGAAAAAGTTGTTACATGACAGTATTGTGATACCAACTCTAACATATGGAAGTGAAGCTTGGACCCTGTTGGAAGGACAGAAGTCAAGAGTGAGAGCAGTGGAAATGAGTTATTTGAAAGGAGCATGTGGAGTCACATGGAGAGACAGACTAACAAATGAGGAAGTGAAGGAGCGTTGTGGTGTAGTTGTGGACGTGATAGGAAGCGTTAGGAGAAACACATTAAGGTGGTTTGGGCATGTGGAGAGGATAGAGAGTGAAAGACTGACGAGGAGAGTGTATGTAAGTGAGGTGGAGGGGGCAAGAGGGAGGGGGAGGCCAAAGATGAGATGGAGGGATGGAGTGGAGAGGTACATGAGAGAGGGGGGTGTGAGCTGGGAGCGGGGTAGTGAAATGGCAGGGGACAGAGCGACATGGAGGCGATTTGTTTGTGGTTACCCTGTGCGGGACTGAGGCGTCTGGCAATAGGTAGATAGAAAAGATGAAAACTAAGCATAAAATACAATTAAATAATGGAGAGAGCATTACAGCCGATTGTTGAATGAGGAGTTTGATTGGGATAGAGAAGGTTTGGAGCCAGTTGATCCAGTGTTTGGCCCTTGGCCTTTGATTGACGCTGCTACTGTGAGTCAGGCAATAGGCAGGATGCAGGTGGGGAAGGGGGCAGGTGTGTCTGGGTTGACTGCCGAAATGTTGAAGGCCTCAGGAGATACTGGGGTGAGGTTAGTCACTGACCTGATTAATAGGATTATATATGAGTGTGTTGTCCCAGATGATTGGCTGAAGAGTGTAATTGTAAATGTGTACAAAGGAAAGGGTGATGCCCTGGAAAGGGGAAATTACAGAGGTATAAAGCTCTTAGATCAGATAATGAAAGTAATGGAGAGAGTTCTAGAAGGTCTGATTAGAGAAAGAGTGAATATCGATGTGATGCAGTTTGGGTTTATGCCAGGCAGGGGAACCACTGATGCCATATTCATTGTTCGACAGCTTCAGGAAAAACATATTGGAAAGAAAAGGGAATTGTATTTTGTTTTTGTTGATTTGGAAAAGGCCTTGGACAGAGTCCCTAGAGAGGTGGTGAAGAGGGCAATGAGAAAGCTAGGGTTGGAAGAATGGCTGGTTAGGGTGGTTATGGCCATGTACATGGGTGCTCGCACCCAGGTAAGAGTGAATGGAGCTCTGAGTGATGATTTTTCCGTGAATGCTGGTGTGCATCAGGGGTCAGTTTTGAGTCCCTTGTTGTTTATCATAATGCTTGAAGCCCTCTCATGTGACTTCAGAATGGACTCCCATGGGAGATGTTGTATGCTGATGATTTGGTGTTGATTGCAAAGAATGAAAAGGAGGTGGAGGAAAGATTTAAGAAGTGGAGAGATGGTATGGGGTACAAGGGCTTAAGGGTAAATGCAGCTAAAACAAAAGTGATGATATCTAGGGTTGGTGGCAGTACAATCAGAGGAGAGGGAGAGTGGCCATGTGCAGTTTGCCACAAGGGTGTGGGAAGTAATTCCATCTTGTGTAGTTTGTGATAAGTGGGTGCACAAGAGATGTAGTGGTATTAGAGGTAGAATGCGAGATGATTCTGATTTCATGTGTGCGGCGTGTTGGGGAGAGCAGGTGGAGAATGTTAGGCGTGAGAGGGTTGAACTTGCAGGTAAGTCTCTTGAGTGTGTGGAGGAGTTTTGTTATTTGGGAGACATGTTATGCGCCGGAGGTGGGGCTGGAGTTAGCTCAGTTGCTAGGGTGAGAAGTGGTTGGGAGAAGTTCAGGGAGCTGTTGCCTCTCCTGACATTGAGAGGACTCTCCTTACGTGCTAAAGAGTCTTTGTATGCAGCATGTGTTAGGAGTGTGATGCTGTTTGGTAGTGAGACTTGGGCAGTAAAGGAAGAGGATATTCGCAGGTTTAAACGTACAGAAATGACAATGATTAGGTGGATGTGCAGTGCGTCCCTGCGTGCAAGGCCTGGGGGGGGCTGGGTTTACGATGGAAGAGTTGAGAGGTAGGATGGGACTGGAGTGTATTGGTGTTGTGATGAAGAGAGGTAGGCTGAGGTGGTTTGGACATGTGGAGAGGGTGGGGGATGATAACTGGGTACAGAGGGTGAGAGGTGTTAATATTGGGGGAGGGGTTGGGAGGGGTAGATCGAGAAAGACATGGGATGAGGTCATTAAGTGTGACTTAAGGGTTAAGGGACTGAACAGGGAGGCAGCCAGGGATCGAGCAGCGTGGAGAGCCACCATTAGGTGACCAAGGCTGACGCATGCAAGCATGTTGGAGCCTTCAAAAACGAAATGAAACAAAACAGTACAGAAATACAGCATCAACTGGCTACTGCTTATGAGCCAGCTGATACACCTCAATACCACATATTGCAAAGAACTGACAGTTACGTCTTGTTTTGGTGAAAGATATTGCATAATTTTGCTGGATACTGCTTTAATAGAGCTGAGCCAGCAATACCAGATGCTGCATTGGGCTGAATATTGCGATGATGGATAATTGAGTTTACTTATGAAATTTTTTTTGATGAACAAAAATGTCTTCTCATGATGGCAAGATGGAGAAAGTGTGGTCCTGTTAACTTCTTCAGCTTATTATTATTATTTTTTTTAAATAAGTTATCATACCTTCCCTAACTAAAACTACCCTAATCAAACTCAGTTCTTTTAGAATTTATCTAGTTTTTCAAGAACACCTAATTCAACCTTCATTTCACCTTGTCCACAAGTTAATAATGAAAATTATAAAAAACGAATGACAGTGAGATCTGAAAGAGAAAGAGAGGAACTGAGCAAGGCTAAAGAAATAATATCACTGGTTATGGAAGGAAACAATGAAGCCCAAGAAGAGATTGAAGAAGTGTTTAGGTTAGGAAAGTACGAGGATGGTGGGGCAAGGCCCATGAAAGTAAAGTTTAAGTCCCAAGTAATAGTGAATGAAATCATAAGTAGAACGTGGAAATTGTCAGAGAAAGAGGGGTTTAAAAATGTTTGGATTAGGAGAGATGCAAATGAAGAGGAAAGAGCTAAATTAAAGGAGTTAGTAAAGGAAGCAAAGATAAAAAACGAACAACGAACGGAGAAAGAGAAGACAGAGTTTTATTGGAGAGTTATGGACCAGAAATTGAGAAAGTGGTATCGACGGAAGGAAGGGGAGACGAGAGTATAAAAAACTATGAAAAAAGTTTGAAAGTGGCGTACACAAACATTGATGGACTAATATCGGCAAGGTTAGAAATCAATGATTTTTTGAGGGCACACGAACCTGATGTTATGTGCTTTGTAGAAACTAAATTGAAAGAAGATATTGATATTCATATGGGAGGTGGGAAATACAAATTATGGAGAAGAGACAGAAAAGAAAAAATGGGAGGAGGAGTGATGATAGCAGTGAAGGACAATATAAACGTAGATACTGTGGAAATGGCAGAGGGCAGGGCCGAAGCCATAAATTTGAAATTAGAAACTGGGGAGAATGGTAAGAGAGATATGGCAGTGGTATATGTTCCCCCTAAGACGAGAGCATGGAATGACGATGAATACCAGGAGATGTTGTCAGACATGGTTAGTTATCTACAGAAAGTGATTGAGAAAAGCAACAATATAATCCTAATGGGTGACTTTAATTGTAAAGAGGTGAACTGGGAGGAATGGGACTCGGGAGGCAGCGAAGATTCGTGGGGCACAAAATTGTTAAATATAGCAATGAATAATGTAATGACACAGTGGGTTAAAGAAGAGACACGATTCAGAGGTGATGACACACCAGCAAGATTAGATTTGCTACTATCCAGGGAGCCTGATGTAATTGAATCATTAAATTATCTGTGTCCTATAGGAAAGAGAGATCATGTGGTCATTGAGTTCCAGATGATGATAGGGAACATGGTGCCAAGAGATGAGCTTTATAGGCAAGGACGATACAACTTTGGGAAAGCAAACTTTGCAGAATTGAGAAAATTTTTTGAAAATGCGGACTGGAGAGGGTTCAGAGAAACAAGAGAGATACAAAGGAAGTGGGATATCTTTTTGGACCTCTACAATTTGGGAGTGGAAAAATATGTGCCAAGAGTAAGTGGGAAAGAAAACAGGAAAAAGGTGTGGTTTAATAGAAGGTGTATAATAGCGAAAAAAGAGAGGGACAAGGCATGGAACCAATGGAAAAAGAGAGGTAATATCAGAACAAAGGAAGAATATAAAAGAACTAGAAATGAATATACAGGAATAGGTAGAGAGGAAGAAAGGAACTTTGAAAAAGGTATAATTGACAAATGTAAGGATGAACCCAAATTGTTTTATAGATTTGTTAATGGCAAATTGAAGCAAAGGGAAGGAATCACCAAACTGAAAGTAGAAGGAGAGGTCTACAAGGATGCAGTAATGCAAGCTGAAGTAATGAACAAATGCTTCCAATCGGTTTTCACTAAGGAAAGGGAGTTTGTGGAAGGAGAGGAAGTGATTAGAAATGTAGTGATAAAAGATATAAAAGTGGAAGTGCAGGAAGTGTATAAATTACTGGGAGCTCAAGATGTAAGGAAGGCCCCAGGACCGGATGGAATCTCTAATTGGGTACTGAAGGAATGCAGAGAACAACTGGCGGATAAGATTCACAATTTAATTGTGTGCTCCTTGGAAGAGGGGAAAGTGCCTCAGGAATGGAAGAGGGCAAATGTGGTGCCAATCTATAAGGGAGGAAACAAGGAAGAACCCCTGAATTATAGACCAGTGTCCCTAACCAGCATGATTGCGAAATTGTGTGAGAGAATCCTGAAAGATAGATGGATAAAATATCTGGAAGAGATGAATATTTTGACTGAAAGTCAGTTTGGATTCAGAAGTGGAATGTCATGTGTTTCCAACTTGTTGAGCTTCTACTCAAGGGCGATTGACGTGCTACAGGAGAGAGACGGTTGGGTGGATTGTGTGTACTTAGATTTGGAGAAGGCCTTCGACAAAGTACCCCACAAGAGACTATTATGGAAATTAGAGCATATAGGAGGACTGAAGGGAAGCCTCCTGGAATGGATGAGAGACTTTTTGAGTGACAGACAAATGAGGACAGTAATAAAGGACAGGACATCTGGATGGAGGGAAGTAACAAGTGGTGTCCCACAGGGCTCGGTGTTGGCACCAGTAATGTTCTTGATTTATGTAAATGATATGGAAGATGGAGTGAACAGCTACGCAAGCCTGTTTGCTGATGATGCAAAGATCTTGAGAAAGGTAGAGGTTGAAGAGGACAGTAAAATGCTACAGGAGGATCTGGATAGGATATATGATTGGAGCCGGATGTGGGAAATGAAATTCAACGCAAAAAAATGTAAAATATTGGAAATGGGTAAAAGTACCAAGAGGCCATCATTGAATTATTTGATGGGTAATGAACCAATTAGAAAAGCGAGAGAAGAGAAAGATTTGGGAGTGCTGGTCCAGGATAGTTTGTCACCTGAAAAGCACATAAATAAGATAGTGAGAGAGACATATAAACTCTTGACCAATATAAGAGTGGCATTTCATTACATGGATGAGGAGATGATAAAAAAATTGATAGTGGCCATGATCTGGCCCAGGTTAGAATATGCAGCAGTAGTGTGGTCCCCACACAAAAAGAAAGATATAACCAAGATTGAGAGAATACAAAGAACAGCAACCAAGATGGTCCCTAGTCTGGCAGATTTGCCATACAGAGAGAGGCTGGAAAGGCTGGATTTGCCCTCCTTAGAGGAAAGGAGAGAGAGGGGTGACATGATTGCAGTGTTCAGGACCATGATAGGAGTAGATAAAGACAGAGAAAATCTGTTTGTGTGGGATGAGAGAGCAACAAGAGGACATGGAATGAAACTAAAGAAGCCAAGCTGCTCGAAGGACATCAAGAAATATAGTTTTCCGTATAGATGTATAGACCTGTGGAATAGCCTGGACAAAGAGATCGTCCAGTCTAAAAACTTAAATGAGTTTAAGGCAAAATTTGACTTATTGAGAAATAGAGACGGGACCCCACGAGCGTAGCTCATTTCCTGTATATCACAATTAGGTAAATACACACACACACACACACAATCTTAACTTCTTCAGCCAGATGATATACTTTTCTATTTTACTCTTCCTATTTTTAATCATTTTTAATCAGCTTAGGAAAGGCTTCTGGAACTAAAGAAGGAAGATATTGCTTTTATTAACCCCTCCACAATGACAGCTCTTTCCTAAATTTAATCAAATCATCTGGAGGCATCAAGAATAAACTATGCTAATATATGGTCACATAAGAAAGGAGTTGCCATATGAACTTCCAACATGGTAGACACAGCTTGTGGTCAAACCTGGTAAATATCTTCTTGATGCTGGTTGTCTTGTGGTGTGTGGGTGGTGACCTGTGTGTGGAGAGAGTGCTGGAGCGAGGAGGTGGTGAAGTAGCAGGGTCCTGCTGGCCATACTCTCCCTCTCCTCCCTCTTCAATCATCTGCGTCTCCGTTTCCGCTGTAACACAACCAGCCATGAAATCTCTCTCCCTGTTTCTCTGAATACTGTACTGTACTGACAGGCTCAAAAGTTTCCCAACTGTTCCACTGCATCTACTTCACACTTAGGGCATATCAGTCACCTTCCTTCCTGACACATCATATCAAAGGGACTCATCTGTAGGCAGAGTAATATACCAAGCCTCTCTCAGTTTATGACTATTTGTCAGTGGAAGAATATCAGAAATAGAAGAGGTGAAATACTGGGCAAATTTCTTGTTTTCTAGGGCTGATGAAAATAATCTTTCCATTTTCTATATTGTTCTATTGTTCGTGTGAAAGAAATCTCAATTTCTTGTAACTTAAAATGAGAATGAAAGTTTTCACATACTAAAGGAGAAAATTCTTTTGCCACAGATATTAGCATGAGAAAATGAAATTTACTAAAAATAAAATATAAATTAAGTAAAAATTTCCACTGTTAATGGTACAGTACTTAATCCTGCAGATGTGATGCTGTGTTAGAATTTCCATGCATGTACATGGATGCATCTTCTATCAATGTACAACCATGACTGTTTATATGCATACATTTTTCATTCATGCACAAATTTTTTTTAAATAGAATGAGGATAAGAAAGGACTTGCATTGCATTCAGACTGAAATAAAATTAATATATAGTAATCTATAGCAACTTTGTTAACCCGTCAATACAGTGATGTATATTCAGAGTTTACTCTTCCTCTCGCTACACACTGAACTCAACTAATGTGAATGGAATCTATATCTGCAAAGTGGTTATTGAAGTCTACATCAAATTCCTCTTGTTCAAAAAGTCTCTCATAAGTTAAATTAAATCATTTGGAAAAAGGAACATTTTAAAAATATATACATTATAGTCTCAATTTTGTCGCGTTAACTCAGACATTATCGTGACCTAAGATGAGCATTTCACTAAACTGGGAGGATTCCTATATTTAGGCACTCTGGTCCCTATTTTATGCACTTTTGTCACTATACAGTATTTTATATATATATATATATATATATATATATATATATATATTTATATTTATCTATACAAGTGCAAGTAATGTGATAAAATTAAAGAAACAAAAGAGATTAATGCACATGCATTATGTTTTAACAGAGGTTACCCATGTCTGGCTGCCCTACCAGGCAGCAATAACAAAGATACTGGCTACTTAACTGGAAGTTTGTTAAATCCAAGTGCATTAAAAGAGATTAATGCACATGCATTATGATTTAACAGAAATTACTCATGTCTGGTTGCCCTACCAGGCAGCAATAACAAAGATATTGGCTGCTTAATTGGAAGTTTGTTAAATCCAAGTGCATTAAACTGAATCTACTGTACATCACTGGGTTGAAGGGGTTAGCATATAAACCAACAAAAAGAGCTACAGCAATATAAATGTTAAAATAACTAAAGAATGCCCTCCAGGAGTTCAAAGAAGGAAAGTTAAATTTCCAGCACATTTATCAACCGTAACATAATGTCTCCAAGGGTGAGCAATTGATCACTCTCACCTAAAATGTATGGACTGAATAGCCTAACTCCAGGCTCCTACATCCCTAATGAGGCAGTAAAAGATGAAACTACAAGAGATAATATGGGTGTGGGAAAATGCAAAATGGCAACAGAAGACCCCAATACTGACATATGATTTTATGTGAAATCAGTAAGATTCTTTAACAATATCTTACAAATAAAAAATAATTCCAATCAGATTTTCCATAAACAAAGTGGCTTCTCCCTTAAGTGCAATCTGCCTTAACCTCTTCAATATACTAAAGCTGCCTAGTAGTGATGGAGTTAATTAAGGTCTTAACTACAATATTTCAGTTTTAAAATCTCTCCAAAACACAGTAAGATAAATCTGAAGATATCGAAAAATAATAATAAATAATGATAATAATAAACAAATTTTAAAAAAGCATGTCTCAGATGGCCAAAGTAGAGCATTATCAAAAGTAAGCTAATAGGGGAACTGAAGCTTGGGCCCATGAGCTTCACCACTCTGAGCCAGCAGACGAAGGGCAGTACTTTATGCATCTTCCCGGGAAAATTATACATGCAGCAACTATGGACGAAAAGAGGTGAAGTCAATAAATGGAAAAAATAAAAGGTTCTGGAGAAACCTCATCTGTGTGTTAAGTATCAACTCAAGCTTTATTTAACAGTTGTGGTGTGAATGTGGAAGTGATAGGAAGCATTAAAACACAAAGAGGTGCTCTGGCCATGTGGAGAGAATGAAGAGTGAGAGACTGATGAGGAGAGTGTGACTGAGGTGGAGGGGGGGAGAGGGAGGGGGAGGCCAAGGATGAGATGGAGGAATGAAGTGGAGAGGTACATGAAAGAAGGGGGTGTGAGCTGGAAACTGAACAATGAAATGGACAGGGTGACATGGAGGTGATTTGTTTGTGGCCACCCCTTACTGTACGGGAATAAGGCATCTGGCAATAGACAGACAGATAGGTAGCCTTCTTTTTCTGATAACTGATCTACATATTGCTTAATACTGTTTTGTGGTAGGTGGGGCACACTATCCACTCAATGTGATGCTACTGACAGGGACCCTACACTGAGTGACAAGTCAAACAGTTTCTTGAATCCCAGCAAATCATTTACTATGCTGAGTGGAAGCCATAAAACTAATCATTGGGGTAGGGGAGAAATACTACTATCCCCTCTATATTCCCTGCAGGCCTGAAAGGTCAAAAAGGGAGAGGGTTAGCAGGGATTAGCAGCCCCCCACCCTCCCTTCTTTCTTCCTGGTAGTATTACAGAGGGCCTTGGATCTGGGTCCTGCACCAAACACAAGTGCATTTGCTTAGCCTGTTGAAATATGAGGTGTGAATAATGAATGTACGAGAGTGAAAGCAATGAAAGTGTTCAAGAATGCAAGGTATACTGTGATGGCACTGGGTGAAACAAAGATGAAAAAATATGAACTGGAGTAGGAAGGTGTGAAGTCTGAAAGGTCAAGTATGGGTGCACAAAGATGATGTAAGGAAGGAGCTGTTGTATTGACGAATAATAAATGGCAGAGAGGAATTAAGTGATAATAAACGTGTCAGCGTGGTGTGTATGTATATCAACTTCCAGTCTGAGATGATGAAAGTTGCAGAGATCATTAGCTATGCCCCAGGTAGTTATCTGGGGGGGGTGGACAGGCTTTTGGACCAACTGGATGGAGTAATAAGTCAGATGTTGTGGAGTGTTTGTGACAGATGACATGAATGGGAGGGTTGACACCAGACCTGCATATGACATAAAAGGGAGAATGATAACAGAAGAAAACTAATGGACATGTGTCAGGAAAGGAGGCAATGTATCTGTAATTCTTATTTCGAGAATAAAGGTACTGTACACACAAATAAACAGTGTACATGGTACAGCTACACTAAAGAGAGTGTTAAAAGGTGCCTAACTGATAATGTGCTGGTAGAGAGAAAGACAATTAAGAGTTCTACTGATATGAGGCCATGAGGTAGAAGAGGGGATGGAGTCTATATACTGCAAGGAAATGGATCTAAAAAACTTGTGGTGTACATATAAGGAGTGTTTGGTCGGGAATGCTAAAGCTGTATGTGGTATCGTGAAGTTAGCAAATACAGTAACAAAGGTGCAGCTTGGAGGGATGCAGCTCTTAAAAGGGCACTGGAGGAAAGGCAATGAAGTGGCTAGAGTGAATGGAAAAAAGGGGATCATTATGAAAAAAGAGAATACACTGAGAGTAACAAACATGTGAAGAGACTAATAAACAAAAAACGAAAACAGGTATATGATGATCTTAGAAGAAAAATTACAGTAAAATACTCTTAATTTAAGAAATATTTTGGAAACAGGTGTGAAAGTATAGAAATAAGGATGGAAAAAGAGTGTGTGAGTGTGAGGGATGAAAGTGGAAGTATACTAACAACAGATGTGAAGAAAGGAGCAGATGGAAAAGGACATTTTGAATGGATGAAGAATTGGAACAAGGAGTACATGGAAAGGACATTTTGAAAGGCTAATGGATGGGAATGATGAGAGCAGAGTGGTAGTAAACTTGACTCAGCTTGGTGTGCAGAGTACAAATAATGGTACCTGAAAACATGACACTGGCTGAAGTGAAGAATGCTGTGAAATGGTTGGAAAATGGGAAGGCATCATGTGTTGAGGGGGTTTATGTAGAAACGATAAAGTGTAGTGGAGAGATTGGAATTAAGTGTTTGTTGGAAATATGTAAGAAAGCTTGGACGAAGGCTGTGATTATGTCTTTGCACAAAAATAAAGGGGACTGAAGTGAGTGCAAAAAATCCTGTAGTAAAGTATAAGTCTGTTAGGTGTAGCAGAAATGTAAGAGTAAGATTTATCACAGGGAAAGTAAGGAATATCTCAAAAGGTCTTGTGAATGCAGAACTGGGAAATTTTAGGAATGGCAGCAGATGTATGGATCAAATATCTGCAGTGAGACAGACAGTGGAGAGAGTTTCTGAAATGGCAGCATGAAGAGAGAGGGACAATGGAAGATCATGCATATGATTTTTTTTTTTTTTTTAATGTGTCCGACTCTGGGCACAGGTTTCACAGCCTGCTATCAAGGCCCAGCAGTCCTTCTACATACCATAAACCTCTACATATTACCACATCAGTGCTAACACCCACCATCCATATTGAATACATGCTAAGGCTGTCTCATACAAGACTGGAGTATTGGTATTAGTGGGGGCATTTTTATGACATGTCGGCAGGTCTTCGGGTAGATCAGTAAAGCCTGATTTAATGACATTCAAATCCTTAAACTGCTCCCTGTTCCAATGTGGATTTGAACCTCGGTCCGTTAGGACTGCAGGCCACCTCTCTACTGACTGAGCCACTGCCTCCTCCATTGATGAAATGCTGTTCAATGCTGATTTAGAGTCTTTACGATAATAGCGAAGCTGTGTAAGAGCAGGTGGCTGTCTAAGCAAGTGGTTGAATATCAGTGTTGAAGAATGACATAAGAATGTAAGATGTCATCCCCACTGTTCAACACACACACACACACACACACACACACACACACACACACACACACACACACACACACACATATACAGTAATCCCTCTATTATTCGGACGTCCA
This sequence comes from Birgus latro, assembly GCA_018397915.1. Lineage (NCBI taxonomy): Eukaryota > Metazoa > Arthropoda > Malacostraca > Decapoda > Coenobitidae > Birgus > Birgus latro. Next base: position 60,078 of record JAGKTI010002941.1, read on the forward strand.
CTATCCGGATGCATCACTATTCGGACATCGTAGGCCGTCCGACCCCCCAAATGCCCAAAAATTCGAAAAAATCCGATTTTTTGGGACCAAGTCAGTTTGAATTTCCCGTGCGCGCCGACCAGCTGTGTTTTCGCGCCTCCCACCTCTGTCACGGACTCATTTCCCGCTCCACTCCTGGCTCATCAATGTGCTCCCAAAATGGTTTCTGATGTGCTTGGTTTTGTGGTGATACCCTACCTGAGAAAAGGAAGAAAGTGGTTCTGACTGTGGAGAAGAAGAGGGAGGTATTGGAGAAGGTGGATGCCGGGTGCCCGACATCACGGATCCTCCGTGAATTCAACCTCCCTCACTCCACTTTGTTTGACATCAAGAAGTCCCGAGACAAATTACAGCGGTACACGGCGGATTTCGCTTCGAAAACCAGATGGAACGTGGAGAGGAAGATGATGTTTACTCCTAAGTATGCTGAGATTGACTAAATTCTCCAGGACTCATCACTAGACCACACGGGAATTTACTGTTATGTACAGTGCAGTGAAGTGATGTGATGCAAGGTATGTGAAAGAAAACGTTGTGGAAGGTGCTTGTGAGAAGTGCTGGTGAGTGTAAAGTGCACCGGAAGTGCTAAGGTGTGTCAGGTGCAAGGTCTTACTGTCAGAGTCTGAGATGACCGACTGGGTTATACATCAGGATGGCGGCATCATTCTCGTAAGTACCCTAACTTCATAAAAATTCCTTGTTTTGTTCTTTCCATATCATTAACCTCATGCATAAACCGTGTGAAAGATGATTTCCATAATGATTTTCATGTCTAACCTGTTTTCAGCATGCTGTAAATTGGTAAAAAAAAAATTCCCATAAATGTTAATCATAATTTCCTGCTTTCAATTTAATTTTTTCATGCATGGTTTTGAAGTGCACCAGCTATGAAAAAGGTGAATGCCATTGATTTGTGTGAAAGATGATTACCATAATGATTTTCATGTCTAACCCCTGGGGGTAGGACACCCCTGGGGGTAGGGGGTTTTCAAGAATTCTCCCCCAGTATCCCTGTTTGTCGTAAGAGGCGACTAAAAGGGTTGGTGGTGGGTTAGTGCCCCACCCCGTAAAAACAACTAACTTGTAGGAGGAGGCTGTAGCACGGGCCGAACAGGGTAGTACTCCCGAGGGGAATGGAATGCTGGCGATAGGGAGAGCTGGAGCTCCTTTCACTAGCTACCTAATCATCCTCCTTTGCTGACCTTTTCAGTGTGACAGTAACATGGAGAGTAGACCAGCATACTCTCCCAAACATTTCCTCTAACTATCCTATGCACTACACCACATGCGCTTTACATATCACACAACGTACCCCACTACGTTACAGGGGTTGACGCCAGCAAGGGCATGCGGCCAGAAAACTTTGCCCCCGCTACCTAGTGGCGGACTTTGGGGGGAGGCTTGACTGGGGTTCCGCCGGCATAGATCATGGGTCCGGGGCGAGATGGGGCTCGAACCTGTGCTAGAGGGTACAGGGCATTGCGGTTCCCAGGCTGCCGCTTCCGCTCATTAGAGAGGGGCCCGAACCTGGGAGTAGCGCCCCAGGAGGCTGCCCTATCAGTGGGTGTATAATGGCGGGGCAGTTGCAGTGCCAAG